>JARJCX010000198.1:0-280719 GCA_029282285.1 Mycena rebaudengoi | reverse complement strand
TCACCAGGCGCGTCTCGTAATGCGGCCACAGACGGGGTCAGGCACAAAACTATTGTATGTACAGGCTATTCCCTTTCGAAAGGCACTAGGCAATTCGGAGAAGGGAGGAGAATACTCAACTTGTAGAGCTTCAGTTAGCAGCTTGCGATCCACAATTGAACACACATGGTAGATTTCGAACTCAGGACAGAAACAAGTACAGGAATGTTTATCGAATTGTCACTGCGTTCAGCGGGTTCCTAAACCCCAAATTCCTAGGAAGTGTGAGACGGCATAGAATAACATGCACCTGGCATAGGCGAAGCTAGACGTGGCTGGACAGACCTCGTCAGACAGGTCTCGATCCGTCTATGTTATAGTCAGTCGTCTATGCCGTCGCACAGGTTCTACATCTCTGAGGACTAGGAACCGCTGAACACGGTGATTGAAAATGGAACGGAGAAAGCATAGGACCGAAGGTGCTGATGCTAAGTTATATGAAGCTGGGTCGGGGGGCCTGTTCGATTTACCGTTACGGAATACAGGGTATCTCAACATGTCTTTGTTTGCAGGGTATGTAGTACCGTCTAAGGTCGGTGATCCACCCAGTTTGAGTAGCCGCATCATTTGAACCCGCCTTTTGAGTTCGCTGGGGCACTATGATTCCATTGCTTTACTGAGTTTGCAGGACCGAACCAGTAATAGCCAGTGTGGGAATGCAGTGAGCGAAGATTCCCATGATATCCGAGTTTCGCGACGCATCTGCACACCTGTATTCTCGCGGGCTAGGGGCGAGACTCGCCCATTGAATGCTCTCACTTGTCGTCGTGGCATCATGTTGCGGGGAACTGTGGAACGGCTTGGAATATGGGGCCATAATTTCGGCATGTTTACGAAGGTACGCTTAAAGCTATTTGGCCTTGGCTTTCATGATGTCAAGCGGGACGCCCCACAACAGGTATTCCACGATTGACCCGATGCAAAGACTATGAATGAAGTGGATCCAAATCAGCACCTTTGAACCCTAGCTTCTAAGCTTGAGGCGGCGGTTCAAGCTGATTTCGTTACGGGCAACGAGTGTTGCCGAAGCGATGGAGAACACGATCGAGTTGGCGCGAAACTGATTCGCGAGGGCTGCCTCTGGCCCGTTTTGCTTGGCAAAGTGGACGTGCTCTCCGTGTGGACCAGATTTCGTCTTGAGAAGGAAGAGATTGGTCTGCTTGAGACCATTGCAATCTGTTATATTCGACGGATCGAAGGCGTTGAGGTTTTGAACCGTGAAGTCGCCTTCGATAACAGGGTGAGTATACAGCCCCATACTGCCGCATCGAGAGGGTCATCAAGATTAAAATGAGGGCGAAGAATGGCCCGCGTTGGAGGCGTATATGGCTGATACTAGTCGAGATGCAGCTCCTTGAAGCCTTTGTGGAAATCTTTGAGGGAAGACACTCTCTAGAGACAAAACCTGAGAAAAATGAGGATCAGCATTTTTGGAGAAAGAATACGGATTCCGGCCTTTGGCAAAATGTGGTTCTGTTTTTGGAGTGGCTCGCACTGAGAGCTATAATTCCACAGGCTGCGGTATTATTATTAACCTGAAGAGCACTGTCAGTCACGGCCTTAGGGAATTCTGAGGTCTCTCTCCTACTACCTCGACAGTTGTAGGATTGGCCTCGTGGATAAATCGGGCGAGATGGCATCAAAAAGGGCATCGGTGTTTTGATGTCGCTTTTTGAATTGATGCGATATGCGAGCAGGGGATATTTGATGCTGTTTGATGTCGGCGTCCAGGATGGAAGAAGAAAAAAGACGAGACGCTTGCGGGACCCCAACACCTGCAGCCCGTGGAAGGGAGGTAATTGCAGACAGGAGAAGGCGCAAGGGTAAGGCGAGGAATTAATTAATGGGTATGGACCATAACGTTGCTAAGTTTGGCCGTATCTAGCAAACCTTTGACTTGTCGCGGGTCTTGAATGGAGTTGCATGGGAGCCAGAAATACGGAGGCTGCGTTGTTGTTTTCGGTGATTCGCCTGCTTTAGCTTGCCTTTTCTGCCATCTCGACCGAGACAAACAAGGTCGCGAGTTATATGCCTCGTCGGATCCCACGCCGTCCTCGGTCGTTTCCGCAGGTTTCCGCTCGATGTGTTCGCGAAGAAGCAGCGTAGAAGCAGCCCAGCTCAAAGCCTGGTAAAAAGCGGCCAATTTAGGATTTGGCAGCGATCCGGTATGGGATTGGCGCTAGTTATCTGAAAGCGGAGATGGCGGTGACCGCCTGGACCAAGCCCCCGGTAGATACATGGACATGAGGGTCACAAGCGTTCCTGCAACTAACTAGGCACAATGGAGGATCGGTGGTGGAGCTGAGAATAGAATAGAATGTCACTGTGGTCAGTGACCCGTGTGACACAGGCAGCTATAAGTATCGGACATATCAGTCCTGAACGCTAAACTCGACCGCTGGCCATGGCATACCAGTCCTCAGAGCCCGGCGATGCTGCGCCCCACCGTTCCCTCCCCCAGCAGGCACCGTTTCGTAGCAGATCTCTCCCAGTGTCTGTTCGACTTCGTGATACAGCTACTACCGACCCAGGAGGAGATGGCAGTCAAGGAGGACGTCCGGAAGCTCCTCGAGCGTCTCATTCGCACAATCGAGCCAGACAGCAGGCTGCTGTCCTTTGGCAGCACCGCAAATGGCTTCAGCCTCCGAAATTCTGGTCTGTGTTCGCCACGATCTCGAGAGCACCGGCCGAGCTGACTTGTCGCCCCAGACATGGATCTCTGCTGTCTGATAGACGCATCGGAGCGACTCGCTGCCGCCGACCTCGTCACCATGCTCGGGGATCTCCTTGAACGCGGTTGGTCCCGCACCATGTACCCACCATCTCGATCACTTAATGAGTACAACAGAAACTAAATTCCACGTGAAGCCGTTGCCCCACGCGCGTATACCCATCGTGAAGCTCTCCCTTGACCCATCTCCTGGCCTCCCTCTGGGCATCGCCTGCGATATCGGCTTTGAGAACCGCCTCGCCCTCGAGAATACCCGGCTTTTGATGTGTTACGCCATGGTCGATCCAACCCGCGTCCGCACCATGGTCCTCTTCCGTATGTCCTCTTCATTTACCCATCTGATGTTGAACTGAGTGATCTGGACAGTCAAAGTCTGGAGTAAACGCCGGAAAATCAATTCGCCTTATAAAGGAACGCTTTCCTCCTATGGCTACGTTCTCCTCGTCATCTACTTCCTGGTTCACGTCAAGAACCCGCCAGTCCTCCCCAATCTCCAGCAGATGCCTCCACTGCGCCCCATAACCAAGGAGGACACACACCTCGCCGGCTACAACACGTGGTTCTTCGATGACATCGAATTGCTACGGCAGCGCTGGGGCTCCGATAATAACGAGAGCGTCGCTGAGCTGTACGTTCTTTGTTAATACCACAGGCATAAGGCTCTAAGTGCCTCTGAAACGCGATGAAATCATTAATTTCAGCGGCGCCTATTTTGATTTTGAAAATACTAGATTCAGCATCCATTTAGGCAGCTCTGAACAGTTGGAAGAATACCTCCTTGCGCTGCCCGGATGCTGAACTTGGTCTTTTTGGAATTGAAATATTTGCACTGAAACTGAGGATCCCATCTCATTTTAGAGGTACTTGTGACCTTATGTGCTGTCCTGGGAATAGTATGGCACTGCACTTACACATCACAGGCTCATTGACTTTTTCCGATACTACGCTCGGGACTTTAGTTACAACACGGGAGTGGCCTCCATCCGCGCCGGTCTCATTAAGAAGACGGCGAAGGGATGGCAGAATGATGTATGTCTCTTCCTCTACTTCTTTTACCTTCTCACAAGATCCCATAGCTATCCACGAGCCGGTATCACGATTCGCGAGAGCGAAATCGCCTATGTATCGAGGTTTGTTGTTGGACCACCCTCAGTATCGCCTGCTTACCTCCAGATAGGACCCCTTCGAGCTCGACTTCAATGTCGGCCGATGTGTCACCAAGGATGGACTCTACACTGTCAGTTTTCGCTGCCACTTGTCTGCCTTTTACCAATGCCCCACCCCAGATCCGCGGTGAATTCATGCGAGCGTCCCGCATCCTTTCAAATCGGCCCGAGCGTGCCGTAGTCGCCCTCGCAGAGCTGTGCGCCGAGCGCCCCGACGAGGACCTGATCTCCGCGCCCGCCTCCTCGACGTCGTTCGTCGTAGCCCCACCCCGCCCCCCGCCGCAGACGCCCTACTCCGTCGGCAGCGGCAGTGGGAGCCGGCCTAAAGCGCCGGTCCCCGTCTTGGGTACCGCTCCCGCGAACAACGGGACGAATGGTCACGGCAACGGCAGTGCTATTAGCAGTGGCGGCGCCGGCGCAAGCAGCCTGCCGGCACCACCGCCCGAAGCGCACATGGCGCCCCGGCGGAGCAAGTGGACGAGCCCGCCGCCGCCCGGCGCGCCTGCGGATGCGCGCGCGCTGTTCGAGAGCAACCTTGGGCTGGGGTTGGAGCTCGCGACGAGTTCGACGGATGCCCGAGAGCGGGAGCAGCGCGCGCGCGCGGCATCCGAGGCGGCGTCGTCGGGGACGGAGAGCAACGGCGAGGTGTTTACGGACACGGACGCGAGCGTGAGCGATGCCGGCAGTGACGTGGTGTCTGTGCGCTCGTTCACGGAAGGTGTTGCTGTGCGTGGGGGCCCGATGCCGGACGAGGGGCAGGCGAATGGGTGGCGCCGCCCCTCGTGGCATGCGCACGACACTATACGGCCCATGATACATCAAAACCAGCAGCACCAGCACCAACACCAACACCAGCACCTGACCGCGGACGGGTATTATGGTGCGCGGGGGCGTAACCAGCGCGATCGCGAGCGGGAGCGACTGGGAGGGTTGCCACCCACAGCGTGGAGTCCGAGCGGCTCCAACGACGCCTCCCCGTCGTCCTCCCGTCGTTCATCATCTGGCCCACCCCGCGCCGCGCCGCTTTCCTTTGCAACTTTCCCGCCCCTACCGCCCTCCCCCGAGAATTCCTCCCCATTGTTCCCGCACCTGGAGGCCCCGCACACCGTGTTCTACCAAACCTCGCCTCGTCCGAGCCCGCAATCGAGCCCGCGGACGCACACGCCCTTATACCCCCAATATCCCGCCTACCTCAGCAACAACGCCATCATCGGGATGGGCGCCCCGAGCGACGTGTTCCCCTCCAACCACCCGCCATTATCGTCGACGTCGACGCTGCCCGAGTCACCCACTCCCGTGCCTAACGGCTCAGGCCCGGGGCCGTCATGGACGCGTGTGGTCTCGCAACATGTGCAGACACACTCGCGCTCGGCGTCGACGATCACGAACGCGCCGACGCCGAAACCGCACGCGCACGCCGGGTTCTCGCAGCAGCAGAGCTCGTCGCTCGCTACCGCGCAACCTGTAGACGACGAGGAAGACCCGAGCCTCGAATTCTCGTCTGCGACCAGCTCGCCGACGCCGTCGCTGTCGACGGGATACGAGACCTCCGTGTCCATGTCGCCGTCGCCCTCCCCTCCGCTCCTCACCGGGTCCACCGTTACCGGGCCCAAATCGCCCGTCCCCACCGCGGCTCCCGCGGCCCCTCCGCCATACGACGCTCAGACGCCCCGCGCCGAGCCCGGAATTGCGCTCGGCGAGTTATAATAACTCGACCCACGGTACATATATTTTTTAACACCGTCCATACGCCAGCCGCTATAAAAGCATGCATGTATCCACTCCATCATCATCTATCACATACTGACCAGTCCGTCGTACGCTACAATCATCTGCCTAGTTCTTAGACGCCGTCTGCCTGCCTTGCCTTTGCGCGTGTGCTTTCATTTTGCTTCGTTTCGTCTAGTCTCGTCTCGTTGGCATTATTCATACCTGGTATCATCGATCCACCAATCTGTTGTACATATATATCTACGCACAATAAAACATCGCTAGCCCGCCATGCCGCCGCCGCTCTCGCTCTCGGAACAGGTGGTGTCGATTCCGGAGGCGTAATGCGCGATTTTAAGGCGTTGGGACGGCGGGACGACCTTGTCGTCGAGGGCGTGCGCGATACCGCCGTACAGGACGCCGACGCGTTTCATTGCGAGGAGCTGCGTGGAGTGTCAGTCAGAGATGCTCAGACACCGAAGACATACATTGTGCGCGGCGTTGGAATGCTCGTAGACGCCGCCGAAGAACGCGGTTGTCGCGTCCTTACCGATGAACTTGAGGATGAGGTGCGCGCCGCCCGGGTGCTCTTCGATGAAGTTGGAGACGTCGTGGATGAAACCGGAGATGAGGATGAGTGGCCGTTGGAGGCATTGGGATTGGTCTGTTTTGTATGTGGGTTAGGGTCCATTTGTGGGTGGAAGACGCGTACATGATTCCCAGTTGATGACAGGGAGGTCGTTACTGTCCGACGGCCAGACGAGCTTGTCTTGCGTCTCCCGCAGACGCTTGAGCTGCATCGTGAGCTGACCCTTGCGCACCTCGTTATCGGGGAAGACCTGTGCAGCAGAGAATGAGACCGAGTGCAATATGCGAGCGAGTTGACTGACCTTGAGATGCGACGCGAGCCCCAGCTGTTGGCATACCCAGATGAACCACTTGGTCGGGTCATACTGATACCACTTGATGGCGTTGCGGTAGTCCATCGGGAATTGGTGATGGAAGTTATGATATCCCTCGCCGATGGTGACGAGCGCGGTGATGAGGTGGTCCTTGGGGGTGTGCTTGTCGTCGAACGGCGCGTCGCCAATCCAGTGCGCGAGCGAGTTGACACAGAACGTCGAGTGGTGGACGATCGACAGCCGAAGAAGGGCTGCGTAGACGTATCCACCTTGCGCGTCGCCCCATACGAGCCAGGGAATGACAGTGGGGACGGCGAAGCTCATGAGGAGGATGAGCGGGATGAAGTTGTCGTGCTGCCATCGCACGACACTGCTCTTCATGAGGTCGCTGATGTCGGCTGTGCCTTGCTTCCGTCGCGGCTTTACGAGCAAGCCAGCCCATGTGCGAGTGCCAGAAGCCCTCCGTGGCATTATACGGGTCGAGTTTTGTGTCGGTGTATCTGTGATGAGCGCGATGGCCCCTCGACCACCATTTGATGGAGCCTTGCACTGCGCCGGCCCCAGCAATAGCAAGAAAGTATTGGAGAAAGATGCCCGCGTTGTAGCAGCGGTGGGCCCAGAGACGGTGGTACCCCGCTGTGATCCCTGCGAAGACTCGGTCAATAAATCAAAGACCGAATTATGGAAGCGCTGTGCTCCACCTAAACCAGTATAGAAATAGTAGAAGACGGAGAAGAGAGCGGTCTCCCAGCGCAGAGGCGTATGGTATGCGCCGATGATACCCATGGCCGGGATGAAGGCAAGAAGGATGACATTGAACCAGTTCAGCTCGCCATAAAAATTCTGCCAAGTGATGTCGGGGCGAGGTTTCGTAGCGCTGATCATATGGGAGACATAGTTTTGGACCTCGGGGAGGTCGATGGGGGCCGGTATGTGCTCCTTCACGTCGACCGGGCCATTCTGGAGGGAGGACATCGGCGTTGGAGAGGGAAAGCCAAGCCAATCAGTGATCAAGGGACCAGAAGGGATACCAACTTTTTGGGGTGTTTTTTTGAGACTCGGCAGTTTCAGCTAGGTGTGCAGCCGACGGCTGCAGGGTACTACTCCCATTTTCTTACTCCGAGAAGCGGTTGAAGGCTAACTGGAAGTATGTGGCTGCAATTTTTCGTTGATAAATAAATCCCAAATTCAAAGTCATCACGGATCAATGTTGCGCCCTTCTGCTTCCGTCTTGCTTCTTCGCGCCTCCTCAAGGCTCCAATCCGTCTGGTCTGCTCAAGGTCTGCTCCAAGTCTCTTTAGCGTCTCTGTCGAGCTCTGCTTTGTCTCCATCGTATTTACTCGCATGCCGAGAGAAAATTCCCCCAATTAAAGAGTGCGGTTGCTCGGAAAGCTTCGGAAATACGATGAGGTTTCAATGGCTTTAACCTTGGCGGCTCGGTAACCCTACGGCCCGTCGGGCCAATAATTCCGAAACGTCTGGATTGGTGGCTCACACAGTTCCGGACGCGGTCAATAATAATGACGCTATTCAAAGGAGTTATTAATCGCCCCGCTCTGTGTCACGGTTATATCTTGTTTCGGATTTTTCCTCTAATTGCGTCTATACCAGTTAAGTTTTAACTCACATCCATAGCATGGTGTTTCGCTCCACAACAATGCCTTCACCGTAGTTATTTCTTTCCCAACTAGTTTCAAAAAGATCGAGGTAAAGTTGCAGTTCATGCCGCATTATTTATTAGACGAGGTCTTGACGAACAGCCGTGGTCCGCATTAGCATATCCACCTTTCTCAACATTCGCCTTATTTGCTAATGCCCATTCATGACAGTCGTGGAAGAGAGGCGGTGAGTGAAGATCCCGTTGACAGCTTGTATGCATACCCGTCACTCAAATGACTAGGATCCAGCAGAATGATCATCGTCTCCAGTTCCTCAAGAATAACGGGAACACACCGAATCTGTGGCCTCCCGATGGCGCCAATCATGCTCAAAATATATGGGTGGCCATCTCTCACCGTGGACGTGGTTCAGCGCCTTCGCTGAGGTGAACATCACCTTCGTTCTCTTCCCCACTTTCAGATAAATCATCGCGCACGGCTAGAATCGCAGATATCAATAGTTACCGGAAGCATCTCGACAAAAATAGCAGTGGAGCTTTAACCATTGTTGTTGCGGTGGTGCGCAGATAGGATGGTATCGCAATGACCATATTAGCGAGGACTTTACGTGTGTGTTTTACCCATGAGCCACCACACGGTGGGCGCATTCGTTACTCATGACCTGTCCATCCGTCAAATGCCGACTTGACGCAGGAACAGACCCTGGCGAAACCATAGCCATCCTATTTCCGACCATCCAAAGTCGAAAATGGTGAAGCCAGGAGAAAGGAACTGTAAGTCGGCATATCAGCGATGTGTAACTCAAGCGACGACCGGAGACGCTTGAAGGCACCAATCCGAACAGTTTGGGTGCGTGCTCACAGTTCGAATCCACATGTGGCTCGCGCTAAATTTACTGTTTTTAGTTTTCTGCTATAAACGAAACCGAGGACCTATGTTCGCGCCACCGGATAAGTAACAAACTGTAGCAACTCGATATCATGTAATGGTATTTGATGCCCTTTCAGTTCCGAGTTGAAATTTTGCTGGAATGGGAAATAATAACCCATTTGCGGTACGTAACGACGGAACAGGAAGCCGATTCAATCAGAGTCTTTATAAGTGCTAAATGCTCATGCACAGCATTTCCATCTCTCTCTCTCCCTCTCTCTCAGCGCAATGACCATCGTCTCTACTCCTACTGCTCCACTCGTTGTTGTCGTCGGTGCTACGGGAAACCAGGGCGGAAGTGTTATACGTGCTTTGGCCGATTCCGATAAACCGTACCGCATCCGTGGCCTGACACGCGACGACACTAAGCCTGCGGCTCAGAAGCTCGCCGCGCTAGGTGTAGAGATCGTAGTTGTGGACCTCGACGTCAATAACGTCTTTCCCGTTCGCAAAACTTTCGTTGGCGCAAGTTATGCCTTCGTACGTAGTTGCATTTAATTTAAGTTTTGAATTGTTGACCACCGGCGCTGCAGGTAGTCACAAACTTCTGGGAGCATCTAGAAAGGCCAAGAGTATGGGAAAATGTTACATTCGAGACATAATGGACTGATTCGTGACTCAATTCCTCCAGGAATCAGCTGAAGGCAAAATGCTCATGTCAGCTGCCAAATCAGCCGGCGTGAAACTTTTGATTTGGTCTGGACTTCAATCCGTCTATGAAGGCTCCAAAAGAAAATATAGAAACGTTGGCCACCACGAAGGGAAAGCTGAGGTTACCCGCGTTTGCGCGGAAATCCGGTGTTCCCCTCACAGTTTTGATGGCCGGGTGGTATGCGACGAACCATTCCGGGTTCCCCGCGTTCACCCCAAAGAAAGCCGAGGATGGCTCTTATGTTCTCGGTCTTCCGATCAGCGAAGATACTGTGGTGCCTGTACTCGACTGTGCCAGCGACTATGGTCTTTTCGCCCGTAGAGCCATTGAATCTGAAAATCAGACTTTGTTTGGCCCTGGCACAGAGGTTGTCGCCTCTGGGGAGGACATCTCCTTCAAAGACATGATTTCCCAGCTCAGCGAAAGTATGCTCTGGCTTTCATTTCGATTAACTCAAGTACTAATTCCTTTTGACGGTTCCAGTTACTGGCAAGAAGATCACCTACCAGCGCATCACAGATGAGGAATTTATGGCTGCAACCAAGCTTCCCTCTACCACTGCACTTGATCTTCTTGAAACGATGAAGTATTTCGAAGAGTTCGGATGTACGTACTCGACCTCTCAATTTTGCTGCATAACATGTTCATCACATCTTCTAACAGATGTTACCAATTATAATGAAGTGAAACCGAACAGGGAGGATCTGGCTAGGACTCCAAAGACGTGGGCCGATTTTGTTCGTGAAAATGACTGGAGCTCCGTCCTCGAGTGATTTTCTTTTGTTTTAAAAAAACTGAGCTGTCTGGATCCTCTTGAAACTTATATATCAGATAGGCACTATAAATAAGACAGATATGATAGAGTATTGGTGAATCAAACTGACCGGAATCTCACTTCACGAAGAACCACCCAGTCCGAACTGAACCGTGAGAAACAGCTAGTAGAAGTTCCCACGCTCTCGAGTTTCAATCGCGGTGCACACATTCTTGCTGAATAACGTTCACTAGTCAATTCTCGACGCCTGTTGGCTTCAAAATATCCACAACTCAGATCACATCTTTGTTCCGGATACCCATGTTTCTTACCCTTATTTCAGTTGCTTGCAATTGGCGATTGCTAGAAGGCGCTCCTGTACGTATCCGATGTCGGCGAGAAGCCAAAGAGGAATAATCAAGAGGTGGGCGATCTCTGGATCGGGCCCACTCATCAACACACATGATGTCGGAAAAATGGAAAAATCCTTTTAATAAGGCACTTAGCCTGTCGGCCAATGGAGCACAGCCCAGGTTGTATTGGCTCAACGCTGCGTGCATATCCTCGAGGCTTTAAAATAGTCGCTGTTCAGAATTTGTGGTAACGTTCCGCAGGACTGACCTACCGATTAACTTCTTCTTCAGTCTCAACAGCAGCCTGAAGATGCTTGGACGAGTAGATGATACCCATTTCTATTCACAGTGCAACCTGACCGTCAGGATATAGCCCACATCTGGCAGCATCTGTCGAAGATGAGACTCTATTGTCCAGTTTGGAGATAAGAATTCTTGAAATTCGGGTACAGAACGTTCTGAAAATCCGAGGGAAAGGAAAGGCTAGCGATTACATACAAGTGCATGTATGCCTAATACCTTAGTCAGACAGGTCGCCTTTACTCTGCATACCGATCGCGGGATTCCTTCTCCAACGTTTGCGTGCGTGGACCCACAGACAGTTTAAATTTGACAGTTCGCTCATTGGTGATTGGAATTATTCTCAAGAGGTGTAGACTCGTGACCAGTCTGCAAAACAACTGCCGAAAAGGTTGAGGTCACCCCCCCACCCCCCCCCCCCCCCCCCCCCCCCCCCCCCCCCCCCCCCCCAAACGGGGACGACAGCATTTACGCTCAACCACTTGAACCACAGCGTAAATCATGTTTGTGCAGCATATTATTGGGTCTGAAATGTTGTTTTCAACCACTGGTGGTACAGGGTGGGCGGGAAACGGCCAATTATTCGCGCATAAAAATAAATTGTCTGGAGTCCAGACAATTTATTTTTCTGGCCCGTACCTTACCTGTACTTGTGGTAATAATGAAAGATACAGTAATTGTATGCTCTTACGAGTCCCTTTGAGCTTTTTTAGACTGTCGATGGTCGTTCATTGTACAGGTGAAAGATTTCTCCCGGAGATAAGAAGCGCATCAATGTCGGAAAAACGTATTATAGAAATTTCGCTTGTACAGCCTTATGACAGCATTATAAGCTTCGCCTTCTGACATCGCCCCGAAGGTCGGAATAAAGATCTGCCAAAAGGCGCTGTAAGGCCTTTTAAGCCACTTAAAAGGCCAAGTGCCTTATTGCACTTATAATCGCTAGCCTTTCCTTTCCCTCGGATTTTCAGAACGTTCTGTACCCGAATTTCAAGAATTCTTATCTCCAAAACGGATCTCATCTTCGACAGATGCTGCCAGATGTGGGCTATGTCCTGACGGTCAGGTTGCATTGTGAATAGAAATGGGTATCATTTACTCATCCAAGCATCTTCAGGCTGCTGTTGAGACTGAAGAAGAAGTTAATCGGTAGGTCAGTCCTACGGAACGTTACCACAAATTCTGAACAGCGACTATTTTAAGCCTCGAGGATATGCACGCAGCGTTCAGCCAATATTTTGGTGGCAACTTGGGTTGTGCTCCATTGGCCGCAGTACAGCCGCGCAAAATCCTAGAACTTGGGTGCGTAATATCTAATTATTACTTGGTCAATCGTGATACACGGATTCCAGCTGTGGGACCGGGGCTTGGTATGTGCTGCAATGTGCTGCAATGTAATCATTCGTCTGATTGATTTTTTTTTGCAGGGCTATCCAGGCTGCAAGACAATATCCGTTTGCTGAAGTCCTCGCGGTAGATTCAGCGCCTCTTCCGGATCGGTGAGCGATACATGTATGAAGTGGATTAATAATACCCATTCGATTCCCGATTCCCCAAGTATGCTCCCCCAGAATCTAAAATTTCAGCTCGCGGACGTGACAGAACAGTGGAATTTCGAACCGGAGACATTCGACATTGTCCACGCTCGATTCCTCATGGGTCTGGTTCGTTCTAGTCGACTCAATGAGTGTCTCAATGACTAGGAAACAGGTGCCTGATGCCACGGACGTTATTTCCCGTGTCGCCCAATTGGTGATACCAGGGGGTCTGCTTCTCATAGAAGAAGTTGACGTTGGTAGTCTGGTCGCCACTGGAAGGCTCCCACTGCAGCGTGTAGCCTCGAAATTCATCGAAATTTTACGCAACCGCAGAGCCGATATAGAGATTGGGCGGAAGCTTGAGTCAATCATGACGTCGCTAGGATATTTTCAGGAGGTGCACGTCGATAAGATATCTGCGCCTTTCAGCGGGAACACTTCAGGTGAGTGAGATATTGATGCCGAGATAGAGCTAAGCGCGCTATATAGATGAGGCGACAAATCAGTTGGGTCTCTCCCTCAAGAAATTTTGGAAGCGAGGTGCAGCAGACCTTGGCAAACGCGCCGCTGCACATGGCATCACAGAAGAGATGATCGAAGCACATAATGAAGAACTCGATGAGATTGGCAGCAAGGCTGTGATGGATGTTTACTTCTGCTGGGCATGCCGTACTCCAGCGTAAAGATATTGATATGGTTGCAACTACAATTTTGTAAGTTATGGCTTGTTTAATACTGTATATATTCGGAGCAAAGTAATACGAGTCTATTTCTCGAAGACGAGTCGAGATTCGAACAAATCGAGTCTTGGGGACACGCAGCACCAGATGTAGTTGCACGCTGGAGACCTCGAAAATAGGCTTCATAGGCTCACGAAAAACGAAGTTTGTACTCACAGAGCTTCGGCAAAAGGCATTCCAAGAAGTTGAGTGACATTCCCTACACCAGCGCCTTGAAAGACCCATACGATAGTCCAAACATCCCTGAAATCACCCAGCAGAGCAAGAGAAGATAACCAGAAACTAGGGCTCAGCATGGATGTCAATGCTTAAGTGGGCCACTGATTATGACACAAGCCGCTCAATTCCCGAGTGTCGGATGAACCACCGGCCCCTTATTTGAACCGTGGGAACCATGAGTACACGATTCCCATTATGCCCACAGTTGGCCTGAGTGCAGCTTGGGCGCCGAGTTTTTAATGGGAGTAACCAAAATGAATGAGTAAACGATTCCCCTGGCCATATCTCACCATATTTATCTTCGATATGCACGCAGATCAGATGGTAGAATTTTTTTAATGAAAAGTGATCATTCGGACCGAGTGCATAAACAGCGCGTGCGCCAGTGTATTTAGGTATGCGACAAACCTTCCTAATCCGCTAAGGATCCCTCCAACAGCTGAAGGGCAAGTGTTGCCGAACCCCACGAGCTTTGATACCCAGCGCTTCCGTGTCTAAGGCAGGGTGAGCAACGGCACCTGTCGTATACGAGTCACTGCGTTGAGGCCCTATGTAGTCACAGGGTAGGCGATGTTGGTCTACCTTGGTCTACCCCCGGTAGACCAATGTAGACCAGGTGTGACTACGTGCGTCTACCGGGGATAGACCACCGTAGACCAACGTCGCCTACCCTGAGGGCCTCAACGCAGTGAGTGGCTTACCCATAGTTATAAACGACCGGAACCTTCTGGTCCCCGCGTTCAAACCATTCCACTTCGAGCCTTATTCCTCCTTTTCTTCCGGGCCGCAGGCCGCATCCTTCCTCGACCACAATTGATTGAAGATCCTCCAAAGTCGGTTCGCGTTGGGCCCGGATTTCAGGAGGGGCTAGCTCTGGACAGAAGGCCAGCCCACGTTCCAGGATGTTCTGGGTCGTCTCGCGTCGTGGGATCGGGTACCTGAACGAACTCTTGTGAGATATTTTCAATAGCTAGGAACAAACGGTCAAACCAATCGTTCGGTACCCTGATTCCGCCCAAAATTACCTGGAAATGAAGTCAATATTGAACAAGGATCTTATACAAATGAAAATCATCGTACGTCACCGCTTCTGCGCGGAATAATATACGTCGTTGGTGCGTCTTTCGCGGTGATACCCCTTCCGGTGCGGATCCAAGGAGCCCTGAGGACGACCGTCTGCCCTCGGATCGGGTGGACATCCTCATCCTCCACGCCTCCTAGAGTTCGCGCACCCAGTCCAACGCAGACGACCACTGCTGCAGGCGCGGACACATTCTTTCTTGTGGAAAATATTCCTGCGCCGCCTTCGATGACTTCCGAAATGTGCTGGGCTGCTCCTCGAACAATCGATCCACCACGAGCAAGAAAGCGCGACAGCAGATAGTTCAGGTAGACGGGGCAGTCTATGGTGACTGTGGTGAAGGATATCCCTTCCTCGATGCCCGGCGGCAGGGTGCTGATGGGAAGAACTTTATACTGAGTGGTGATTGCAGTCAGCCGGCGTGTATCAAGACAAGAACGAGAAACGAACATCTGGCATCCACTGGAAAAGTTGTGCAGCAACCGGTTCAGCGTAATATTGAGTTTCGTGGATCCGTAGGAAGCAGCCCTCCGCCAAACCGCCTGGAGCGGACATCTCCCACATGGTTTCAAATGTCTCCCGATCCATTTCTGTGACAGACGATTGTGTCAGTAAAATTTCAGAGCTGGATAAGAGTACCACACACTCCGTTGGCGGTCATCCAGTCCTTCGGTGACATGTTGTGCACCCTGTACTAGATCTAGAGATCTGTTTCACAACCAGGTAGCGGCCACTCACCGCCCAGTGACTAGTGTACTTAATACATTTAGGATCGCTCGGGAGCACCTCAGCTACAATAGTAACCTGGTAGGCTCCCGTCTCTTGGATTCGGACAGCGGTGGTGAGGCCAACGACGCCTATAATAAAGCAGTTACGCGCTGGATCTGAACAAGTAAAATGTGAATCCACCTGCACCAAGAACTACCACCTGTTTGAGTTCAGCCATCGGATGCGCAAATCACTCGAGACAATGGCCTTTTATTTTTAAGGCCGCTTTTATAACCTTTCGCCTGGGAATCTCGGCCGAAATTCCGGACTTCCAGTTTGTGCTGAACTTTCATGCAGGATCATATTAAATCACGGGGCGACCGGTGTCTGTGGGGTTCTTGTGTTCATTTTCCCTTGTCCATGCTGCCAGACGGTTCGAGATCCTATGCAGCAAGGCTCTAAATCAGTGATACCAGCTGATTTCTGCGGCGTTGTAGATAATGGTCTCAATAATGGGGCCCGCTGAAGTTAACATTTTATGGGTCAAATTAAGGATTATTTCCCAAAAAGGAACGCAACACCGCAGCATGAAATTCGCACAGACACTGGCAGAAGTTCTCCGGAACCCCTGCATCGGGTCGTTGCTGTGCTCGGTCGCGAGAAGCTCCCCATACAAGTTTTCTTCAGATGACTTCCATTCGGCTTTCCATCACTGCGGACCTCAATGCTAATGGCTTAGCTTATCATGAAGTAGTAAGCCTTTAACAACTTATCTACAATGGCACTGGATTTCTGCGTCATAAATGGCATTTTTCCGAGTTGCAGCCAAGCAGGGGGCGGTCTTATGTAACGAAAAGATCGGCTTGCCATATTTGGCTGCAGAGCCGTTTTGCCGCACAGAACCACAAACCCATCCCAAACATCATCTCAGTAAACTCCAAATGGCAGATCGCGTGAGCCCCCCTGCTCCTCCCTCTTTTCTTCGTATCGACTCAATGCGCAGGGTCGTGGTTCAGCCAGAGGAAATCCCCGGGGCGCCGGTGGGCCAGGCGGCTTTCGCGGTGGGCGCCACGGCGGGCCCCAGGGATCCCTGCCGACGATGGACAAGCCCAAGCGCGAGGCAATCCTAGATCTGTCCAAGTACGTTAACGAGCGAATTAGAGTCAAGTTCACCGGGGGTCGGGAAGGTGCGCTATGTGGTGCGGTCTTTTCTGCGTTTGTGCTGACCAGGTCGCGTCGCGTGCAGTGAGCGGTATACTCAAGGGCTACGACCAATTGCTGAACCTTGTGCTGGATGAGGTTGAGGAGGAGATTCTCGGTACGTGCTGGTGCCTGTATCCCCGCGTTGAAAGCTCATTCGTTGCGCCGCTCTAGAACCAGAAGTGCATCGGCGCTCCCTGGGCTTGACCGTTCTTCGGGGGCCGACAATCACCCTTCTGAGCCCCGTCGACGGGTCGGAGGAGATCGCGAATCCTTTCTTGGCGCAGGAGTAGCGCGCTCATTCGGTTTCGGCCTCAAAACCCACGCCGCCAATATCATTACTCCAAGCTGCACTTGTAATATTTACCCACCTCTGTGGTATAACATGTACCGACCGTGTTATCTAACAGTGCAGCGTGATTCTAATAAGTACTGCAAAGCAATACAAAGGGAACAAGAATCCATTATTTTTGTCACTATTTTCCGAGTCTTTTTCTGATTGTACCTATTTTTTGAATCCACCACCTCCACGCGACTCACCACTTCATCGATATCCACCTGGAGGCATGCCGCCGGGAGCGGACGTCGTTGCCCGCGCCAGCTCGCTGAGAAGAGCAAATCAATATACACGCAGCAGAGGATGAGGGCATAAAACATACCCAAAGGCAGACTCCACACACGACTTGATTTCTTTGTAGCTTACGACGAGACAGCTTTGTTCGTCGCGCGCAACGAGCATGATCCGCTCCTCCGTCCCAGCATCCAGCTGCGAGTAAATGATGAATATGGGCCATAGAACAATGACGCCGCTAGACGCACCTTGTTGAGACAAGTTAGCACATGCGAGAGGTTGACCACCGGGTTTCCGTTCTCGTCGACCTGATGAAAGACGTAGTCCCTGAAGAGCTTGATGATGTAGCGGTCGCCCGTCTCGGACCACCGCGGCTCGCGCGCAAATCTAACATAAATATTTTAGCGAGGAAGGAGGGACTAACGGGGAGGAACGTACTCCGGTCGCTCGTTGATGAAGCCGAATTTGCACAGGAGGCGCACGAGACGGGCGTTCTCTAGCTCACCCATGAGTTCGTTCTCCAATGTGTCGGTCGCACTATGTAACCTCATAAGCGAGATGAACGGTTGGGGATGAAAAGGCCCGTACTTGAGAGCATCATCCATCTCGGCGACGACCTTGGAGCTGATGATCTCCAGCAGCTGACCAATATTCTGCCATCGTAATCAGTCCCCGCTAGATGTATTAAAAAGGGAAGGAACCAACCTTGTGCGGCCCGCCCTTGTTGACCAGGAAAAGTGCGACGGTCTTGACCTCGGGGGAGTACAGGCGCCCCATGACCTCCAGGCTCTTCTGAAAGTTGCCCCCGCTAGCCGCCATGACGTTCCCGCAGCACAGCGCGAACACCAGTCGGCCGAACATCGTCAGGTCCTCCTGCTGTAGCATGTGAACGTCCTGCGGCGTGTCGTACATGAGCACATCCACGACGCCGCATGAGCTCACACGCAGTCTATCTCTGACCGTCAGAACAGCTATGGTAAGAACACAGGAAGCACCCACCGATTCTTGCTCGTGACGAGCACCTTGGTAACATCGATCATGCGCAGCGCCTGACCGGCATCGTGTACGCGTTTCACGGCGGCTGCGAGCTGCACAATGTACGACCAAAGCGTGCGCTCCGGGATCTGCGCCTGTGCAGGCTGGGGCTGGAAGCGCGCGCCGTGCTGGTACGCGGGGGGCGTAAGCTTAAGGTGCGCGTCGAAAAGGGTCCGCGCATTGGGGTGATAAGCATACGCAACGACGAGCGAGCTGTCGCCGAACGCGTGGGTCGTGAAGGCCTCGTGAATGGCCACGACGCCGGGGTGGCGGATGTTGGCCCACGTCTCGATGGCACCGAATGCCGCTTGCTGAGTGAGACGATAGTCTGTTGCTAATATTAGCAAAAGTAACACGTTAGGACACGGCGCAAACCTACTCTCAATTCGCCGGAGAGCATACGTTCCGCCATCGACCGAGTTGATCGCCCGGTAGACCGTCGAGTTCCAATTACCGAACTTGCGCCTCTCTGTGGGGCCACCGATAGTCTCAAGCGGCATGAGAGTGTGGTACCCTTGCATCTCCTCCGGGAGGTTGAGGCCTAAGGTGCTGCAGGATGAGCAGGGGTAGAGGCGATAGTAAGGAAACAAACCCGGCGGGGGAGTCGCGCGCAGATCCTCACTGCGCGCTTGCAAGAGAGACCGAAGGTCTCCTGAAGGCGGAATAAAGTGGGTCTCGCTGGAATTTGAGGCGAATGATGGAGGGATGACGGGCGTGTAAAGGTGGTAGTTGAGCTGGTTGGATGTTAGTCAGCATGGTTCATTACTAGGAGCGGGTCTCTTGAAACGGGCCGAAGACCCTTGGTTCCTCCCAGCAAGGCGACCAATCACACGCAGTCCAAACGGACGGAACTCACTGGTTGGCGCACAAACACGGGGGCCTGTGCCTCGAAGTAGGGATTGTGAGCTGCGGGGTCGTACGCGTCAAACTGGGAGTCGGAGTAGAAGTTGTTGGTATTCATCTGTCATTATTCAGAACCACAAAATTGTGCGCGCCGCCACACACACCTCTTCCATTTGATTCGCAATCCCGTCGACGCTGGGCGTGGCATAGGTGTAGTCGTCGTATAGTTCATGGTTCTCTTCCTGGTACTGAGGGGAAGGGCTATTGTCGTCGCCATTAGGGAATATTATTTACAGCATGAGGAGGGATCGTACGGAGTCTCGGGCGGCGGAGTGGATGTCTGAATACGCACAGGTGTCTTTGGCACAAAAACGGGCGCATTGACGGCTTGCGCAGTGAGGGAAGGGGAAGAAGCGAGGCCCTTCAAAGGGGACTCTGCTCCTGCTCGCGGACTAAACACGATTTCAGACTACGCTGAGTAAGATTGAGTGAGGAGTAATCTCACACAAATGGAACAGCGTCTGGCGCCTGCAAGAATGTAAGAGAGAGAGAAGGAGAGTAAATCAACGAAGACGCGCCGGAGGATGGTAATAGACACAACCTTTATTCTCAAATTTACAAGAACTACAAGATATGTCAGAGGAACCAGCCACGAGTCGATTCAGACCGTACCCGTATATCATGATGTTCCTGCATTGACGTTGAACGGAGTCTGGGATGCATTACTTCGAGCAACAGAGATATAGCCTGGCAGCACCAACCCTTGCGCATTGCGGACACGGTTTTCAGTTGGTCGTCCTCTACCGTCGTCGGGCGTACAATCTTGATGGCGGCATTGGCAGATTGTGGTCTTGTGAAGAAGGCCATGGCCCCACGTATTGTATAAATACACTGGCCCTCTCGCTGGCCCGCAGAGGTCAGAGAGGTTCGGAGGAAACCTCGATTAGACAAGAACAAACATTGATTCATATCCTTGATGGCGAATCTTGAGTCTAAATTAATTTGATTACTATATACATGTGCAGGCCACAAACAGGCTAAGTATCGAGTATACGTAAGTATCTCAGAGAGCGGTGAGGGAATACATTCTGCATGTTGACAATCACAACTTGCTCACATCTAAGGTTGCGGAGCTGGAGCGCACTTGATCATGACTGTGAATCCTGAGGCGCTGTGAAGGCGGAACAGTGTTGTCGTCGAGCACATGCGCCATTCCGCCGTGAAGTACGCCGACGCGTTTCATGGCCAGAAGCTACGGGGAGCGTCATTCAGCATTGGAACAGATTAAGAAGGACGACATACATTGTGCGCTGCGTTAGAATGCTCGTAGACGCCGCCGAAGAATGCTGTCGTCGCGTCCTTGCCAGTGAACTTGTCGATGAGGTGCGCGCCGCCGGGGTGCTCCTCGGTAAAGGTGGATACATCGTGGATGAAACCCGAAATCAAGATTAAGGGACGTTCGAGGCACTGCGTTTGGTCTGGAAATGCACGTTAGTATAAGGGGTAGGTTAAGGAAGAAGGATGCATACATGATTGCCAATTAATGATCGGCAGATTGTTGCTGTTGGGCGGCCAAACGAGGCTGTCTTGCACCTCGCGCAGTCGCCTGAGTTGCATAGTGAGCTGCCCCTTGCGCACTTCGTTGTCGGGGAAGACCTACAGAAAAGGATGAGCAGAAAATTTCAAGGCACGTAAAGATGACAGACCTTGAGATGCGACGCGAGCCCAAGCTTCTGGCACGTCCAGATGAGCCACTTGGTCGGATCATACTGGTACCACTTGATAGCGTTCCGGTAGTCCATAGGAAACTGGTGGTGGAAGTTGTGATACCCCTCGCCAGCGGTGATGAGGGCGGTGATGAAGTGGTCTCTGGGAGTGTGCTTGTCGTCGAACGGCGCCTCGCCGATCCAATGGGCGAGCGAGTTGACGCAAGCCGTGGCCTGGTACAGACAGCACAGCCTCACGAGCGCGGCATAAACGCATCCACCTCTGGCATCGCCCCAGGCCAGCCAGGGAATGACGGTAGGAACAATGAATCCCATGAGAAGGGCAAGCAAGATGTAGTTATCATGTTGCCATTGTACGATTATGCTCTTCGTCAGATCGGTGATATCCACCGAACCCATTTTGTACCGCGGTTTGAAGAGCAGCCAGCCAACGTGAGAATGCCAAAAGCCGTCGGCGGCATTGTACGGGTCTAGTTTAGTGTCGGTATATCTGCTCACGCTTAGTGGAATTATCGATTGACAGTAAGCGGCGTCGTCTTACCTATGGTGTGCCCGATGGTTGCGCGACCAATGCACGATCGAGTTTTGGATCGCTCCAGCGCCATCCAGCGCAAAAACATATTGCAGAAAAGTCCCTGCGTTGTACGAGCGATGAGACCAAAAGCGGTGATACCCCGCCGTGATGCCTGAAACTGTTAGAAAATGGGAAGTGAGGGCTGTAAGGTGCGTTCACTTAGACCAGTAAACCAATAGTAGAAACAGGAGAACAGGGCGGTCTGCCAGCGCAACTTCGTAAAGTAAGCACCGACGAAGGCTAATGTGAGACTGAGACAAAGGCTCCCAGTATTGATCCAGTCCAGCTCTTCGAGAGAATTTCCCCAAGTCACTGGCGGACGAGGCTTCGAAGTCTCAAGGACGTGAACTGCGTAATTTTCGATCTCGGGGACCTCGACAGATCCAGAGCTTGGTGAGGGTGGCATGTTGGAATAGCTAGAATGATAGCTTGAGGCTGAGAGTCTCTGAGTAGCCGCGTCTTCATTTTGTGCTCGGTATCTCCCGCGAAAACATTCAGTTGGACCGGGGCACGAATGTATGGAGCACAGCCATGCCAGGTGAGAAGCGTTTAGACCGATGGCGTAGCCGTTACGAGCGGGACATTGACCAATAGCACCAATCTTTTGCAGGGAGGTAGATACAGCATTAGATGGGCGCTGAGCGCTGAGGTGAGCGCTGAACACAGATCACCACATATATCGAAGAGCTGCAATTCGAAGTGGAGTGTCCGTAAGGAATTGGCGGTGAAACTTGATGTGGTATCCGTCGCAGGTAATGAGAGCAGAGATCAAATGGTCCTTGGAATGCTTGTCGACGCAGAACGCGGTAGTATGGCGCGAGGCTATATCATGAGATGCCACTCAAACCACTGGCACACTTTTGAGAAGGTGAAATCTGTGGACCAGCTTGGGCGCTTTTAGAAGTGCTTGTTATGGAAATAAGGACTAAACTGATTTTGATTTACTAAAAGGGTAATCCGGTCCGGATCCGCGGAACCCCTAACGTCTTTTCAGAGTCAGCCACTCTTTCTCTCTCCTCCTTCTCTCTCCTCCTCGAGTCCATAACCGTCCCTTTCCCCGCCAAAAAGCCCAAGCATGTCGTGCGTTCCGGCTTGTTTTCATATTCAATCATTGATTTCTCACTTCCTCCCGCGTCTGGTAGGAGTAATACCAACCCAAGTGTGTTTAAAACAATTTTCCGATTCGGAAGGTCGACAACAAAGTCTGTTATGTCTGGCTCGAATCTTTAAGCTACCTATTAACGTCTTTGTAGAACTGACTCGGGAACAACTCTTATATCGGAGTCAAGTTTTTCTGCTCCGAGTCGCCTAATTCGACATTTAAGCCAACACCTCAAGAGCAAAAAATCGAGGCCAACGGCGGAGTCTATCTTCGCGTGCGTTACAGATCCTCCTCTTGCTTTCATGAGCTAATAGTCAACAGAAAATCCAAAAACACCCCAATCGTGCTGTTTTCCCTTCTCGCAGTGTCCGGCCCAATTCACAACTTGAACACTGGTTGGATAGTGCTCGACTCCTTGTTATTGACCATGCTGATTGAAAATCAACCGGGGTTCGATCCATCTCGTTCCCGGTACCGGTCTATCCGCGAAGTCCTTTCCCTCTTCCCAAGCCGAACCTTCTTATTCGGAGAGGCTGGTTGCGACCGGTTACGATTTCCCGTACCTCAGTGCATCCTGAGCGAGAAAAGACAGAAAAAGGAACGCCTCACCGCATTCGACTTCGTGAGGGACGTCATGGGCGATCTAAAAAAGTCCGCTGCTAAAATCCAGCAACACGAAAAGCTTGTTATTCTCCTTATTGGACACGGGGAGCTCGGAGAAGAAATCTCGGACGACGACGACGACGACGACAGGACAGAGGCCTTCTTCCTCCTGTGCGTTTCGGCCAAACCAATGAGAACGGGTCAAGCTTACCTACGCAAGAGCGACCTGGAATCGGCGGTCGCCGCTTGCCGTGGGCAAGTCCTCGTAATTTGCAATTCTTGCTACTCGGGGGCCCTCAATAGCCCATTCTGGCAATTGATTTGTGCTGCAGGGCCGGAGGAGCTTGCAGAGGCTCTGCAGACGTCTTCGTCTGGCAACGTCCGCGGCTCTGCGTTCGCGCTCTGCGCTCTGGCAGAGGTGGCGAAGGACCAAGGCCTTATAGTACCGTTACCTCGCTCCGAGAAACGGCCAGCAGCCATAATACCGGGAGATCCTATGGTTTTGCTTCCCCCCGCGCCTCCTCCCCACTCATTCGAGTCGTCACGCCCACTCCGTCCGCCCTCCTTCTCTCGCTCTGTCTCTGCCTTCGTCGATGGCATGGCCCAGCAAGAGCGGGCCCTCATACAGCCGTCAGGAAATCGCTTCCGCCATTACGGATTCGGAGACACCGAGAGTCGGCCCTGGCAGGAGCTCCTTCCCATGCTACTCTCGCAGACGGTCGTCGATGGGGTGACGACGGACCCAGACCATCGAATGGCCCGAACCATGAACGAGGCGTACAACTATGGCGGCAGATCGTTTTTAATGTCGAGTCAGATCGTGCGCTGTTGGGTGGATCAACTGGCCCCGCTGTTCGATCCCGGCCCAATACCCAACCGCTTCCGCCAAGACACAACGGATACAGAATATTGCAAGCGCCATCTGCGAAACCCGCAGAGCCTTTCGAAGTGGGAGGTGTTCGACTTCGCCAAATCACTGCGCACTCGGCACACCCACTCAGTCATCACCCAGCTGATGTGTCAGAAGCTGGGTTGGTGCCCACAGGCACCAATTGCGCCTTTCCTTTCTGAACCGAAAGCGACATCCCACGCGGTTATCAAGCTCACAAAAAACAGCGCTATCAAAGAGCTCGGGATTCATTTGTTAAAACATTTTGAGGGGTTCGTATGTCTCCAACCCGATTAGATACCTGGCTGACTTTCTTTCCAGGCTATGGGCTCACACAGATCCTGGCAGTACCTGGTGGATCGCCTTCAAATGGGAACTCCACGGAGAGCCCAATGTGTCCACCGAAGAGTGGGCGGAGGCACTTGGGTGGGCGGTCAAGGAGGCGCTGGCCTCACGGTTATTAATTGTGTGACGTGTAAACTGAGCCTGTAACCAGTCTATGAATCGGCACTCTGCAACTTCCCGCCGGGCGTATCACGCAGACGCTTGAGCTGCATCACGAGCGGTACTTTGGGCACCTCGTTATCAGGAAGCCTGCATGCGGCTGGGCACGAGTAGTCTCATTCGTATAAAGAGCAACTCCGAGTAGGCGCGAGGCCATGCAAAGGCCATGAGATCTAAATAGACGAGCCACTTCGTCGGATCGTGCGCCTTGATGTAGTGGGGAAGTGGTGGTGGAATCTATTATCTGTGGACCAGCTTGAGCTTCAAGAATCAAGTTGGAAGTGCTCGTCAATGTCATGGAATAATGAATACTGGGAAATAGATCGGGTTATCCGGTCCGGATCCGCGGAACCCCTAACGTCTATTCAGAGTCCCATTATCCAGAGTCCCACTATTCAGAGTCTCATTCTCTTTCTCTTCTTCCTCCATCACCGTTCACCGTTCAATTGAAACATGTCGTGCGTTACAGCTTATCTTCGTGCTCAAAGCCCATCATTAACTTCGAACTGGCAGTTCACATCCCCGCCGGGCCGCGTCTCAGGCTGGCAGTAGACTCAAATCCACGATTCGTGATCTTTTTCGGAAGTCAAACTCAAGGTCTGTTATGTCTGGTTCCCATCTGGAGGCTAGCTATTAACCATCTTTTCAAGTAGTAGAAGTAACGGTAACTCCGACTCGGAGTCGACGAGCCTCTCCAAATCCCTTAGGAAAAGGTTCAGCAAGCGCACAGCGAAGTCGGTATTTTCGTGCGTTCTGCTGAGCTTCCGCATGGTCTAGCTTCACAAGCTAATGGTCTCCGTCAATACAGCGCGGACTTGGGCCTGGACCCTCAACTTGAATTGCAACCCGGGACCGAAGGAGCTTCCTCTCGCTCGCCAGCGCCGGCCGCCATTGTCGTCTTTTCAGTTCTGGGCGTGGTCGGTCCCATCGACCACAAAAATGTCGGCTGGATGGTGGCTGACTCGCTGCTCTTCACCACACTGCTAGCGGCCCACCCAGGTTTCGATGGTTCGAGATTCCGCTACCGATCCATTCGCGAGGTTGAAGCCGTCTTACCCCGCGGAACTTTCTTCTTCGGTGAGGCCGGTTGCGACAGATTACGTTTCCGCGTCCCGGATTGCGTGTTGGCGGAAAAAAATCAGCAAGGAGAACATCTCAATGCGGACGACTTCGTCGAAGACGTGATCCACGATCTCCGAGCGTCTGCTTCTCAGGTTAAAGCAGGCGAGAAATTCGTCCTCATCCTCGTCGGGCACGGGGAGCTCGAACGAAAAGACACAAACAATGGGGTACCGGTGGGGGAGGGGGCGAAATCCATATTCCGTTTCTGCATTTCTGTCGCGCCCGGGAGACAGGGCGAAGCATATCTCACAAAAGCCCGACTAGAAGTGGCTCTGAAAACGTGCCTCGGGGACATTCTTGTCGTTTGTAACTCGTGTTTCTCCGGCGCTCTAAACAGTCCACGATGGAAACTGATATGTGCAGCCGGGCCAGACGAATATGCAGACGCTCTTCAGACGTCCTCGTCTGGAAACGTTCGGGGTTCTGTGTTCGGACTCTGCGCACTGGCAGAGGTGGGCCACGCCCAAGGTGTTGTCATACCCGTCCCACGTTCTGAGAAACGGCCGGCAAAGACAGCCCTCAAAACGATGCTGAAGCTTCCAGCTGCGCCCCCTTCACATTCTTTTACATCGACCTCACGACCGCTCCTTACACCTTCAAGCTCCACCGTTCTGTCCATGCCAGCATTCGTTCGTGGTATGCAAGAACGCCAGCGTACCCTCATATACCCCGCGGGCCCCCGCTTTCGTCATTACGGGTTTGGCGACACAGAGAGCCGGCCCTGGCAGGAACTCCTGCCGATGGTACTGTCGCAGAGTCTTGTGGACGAAGTCACCATATCTCCCGACGTCGCAATGGCGCAAACTTTGAACCAGATTTACCAACATGGTAGCAGTTCCACCATCACATCTTCGAGAGGTCTTACCCCCAGCCAAGTCGCGCATGGTCACTTGCTCCGACTTGCTCCACTCTTCTCTCCGATGCCCAAGTGCATGCACCTAGACAAGAGGGACGCCCAGTATTGCGAGCGATTCCTCAGAGACCCACAGAGCCTTATGGTGGGGGAGGTCGTCGACTTCGCCAACTCGCTCCGCACCCGCCACACACAGGCCATCGTCGCGCAATTCGCCGCCATGAAGCTGGGCTGGGCGCCGCCCGCGGGAATGGTGCCCTTCCTGTCTCAACACAAAGCGGAATCGGGCGAATTCATTATTGAAGACATGATTCGCAATGGGATTCCCGTCAATGAGCTTGGGCGTCGTGCCTTGGAGTACTTCGGCAACGGGTACGTATGTCTTCGACCAATTGGTTACATGACTGAGTCTCTTTCCAGACTCACCGGACACACTGATCGTGGGAGTAGCTGGTGGCTGGCTATTCGCTGGGACCATTATGGACGCCCCAAAACGTCCCTTGAAGAGTGGGAGAACGCTTTTGACTACGCAGTGAAGGAGGCGCCGTCTTTGCTGTTAATATAATGACCTGTTTTTAGAGCCTCTAATGTCACGTCTCTGAACCGGCCGCTGCTTTCTGTTCCCTCCTCTCTGCAGCTTCCCGCCACCGCCCTCCGTTCCGTGCGACAAGCCAAATGAGCGCGGATACAAAGATGAGCAGTCCAGCCCATATTGTATACGTCCACCCGTCGCCGACCGCGTCCTACCCGCATCATGAGCGATAATGTAAACGAGATGTGAGGACACAGTGCGCACCTGCAAAGGCACGGCGACCTCCACCGCGACGAACGCTGCCACGCCTCGGAAAGCACTGTTGCAAGCCACGACGGTCGATGAGCGGCCATTGTTCGAATCAACTATGTATGCGAGCGTGGAACTATACGCCCAGCTTGAGGGGGGGTCAGCAAAAAGACCACACAAGCCAAGTAGATAGCTGACATGGCGAACATTCCACACAAGAACAGGAAGACACACATCGCTGAGACGTGGAGGCGCTTGGCCGACACCCAGCCGAACGCCAAGACGCAGGGCGGAAGTAAGACGAGCCCCACTGTTGTGCTGTGGAGTCGCATCTACACCGCCAATGATTATATAAGCCACCTTTGCGCACATCGAAGCTTTCCCGGACGCACCTCAGGGTAGCTCGCCCCGCCGTTTGCCGCCTTCAGTTGCGCAAGCTTCATGTCAGACCACCGGCCGCCTAGCACACTACCTGTCAGATTGCCTGGGACGATGTTATCAGCGCTTTGAGAGGGCCCATGTATGCTGGGGGACTAACCGAGACCGAACGACAGCAGCACGAACCCGATCTTTAGCGCGTTGTACTCGTACGCGGTGCTCAGTGTCCGCGACGCCGTATATGTCATGACGTAGGTGAACGCGAACATCAACCCCGACGCACAAAGCACGACCAGGTTGTTCGTCCTGCGCAGGACGAGCCACAGCGGCTTGATTGGATTGACGTCGCGCAGCGTGAGCTTAATGTCCGGGATGGCGGCAGCCACGGGGGCGTCGACTTGCTTCTCCAGATCGGCGAGCATGTTGCCGTCATCCAAAATCGGAGGAATGGGAGCGGTATCTTTTTCTGGCTCCTTTTCCGCGATTGTGACAGTGCAGCTCGTTGCGGCAGAGGCGGCGGCAGATGCGCGCGCTTTTAGACGACTCTTAAGCAGGCTTTGGTAGGTGAGGCTCCGTTCCCGCCGAAAAGTGTCCTTGAAGAAAATAAAAATCGACAGGCAGCTCATCCCGGCGGCAGCAGCGAGGAACCAGAAAGTTGCGCGCCAATTGAAGCCCGTGGTGAGCACGCCGCCTACGATTGGGGCGAGACTTGGCTAATAATATTTTAATTTAGATGCGGAATAGGAAAGATAAGTGACATACACCGAGGAGCGGAGCAGTGTAGTATATGCCCATCTTTAGTTTCATGAGTTAGAAGGAAGGAGGAAGACAATGAGTAACTCACCTTTGTGCCGCGTTCTACGGGATCAAACACATCGGCGAGGGTGGCCGCACCGATTGCCATTACTGCGCTGGACCTGCAAGCAATTAGGCCGAGTATTATGAGGAACGATCTTTCAGCATACCCGGCGGCCTGAATACATCGAAATGCGATAACACTGGAATTGGTCAAATGGTGAATCACAGAGTGCGACTGCGCACTAACAGTGATATCGTCTTGCTTGTTGCAACTATAATTGATCCCGCGGTGAATATTGCAAGAGACGTAACATAAACCAGCTGCAGAATTAGCAGTAGTATAGTCTGCGTGGACCAACAAAAATCGCACCTTGCGGCCTTTGACCTCACTAACGGCACTCCAAAGCAACGGCATGACGCCCTGGAGGCCTATGAATAGTGATATGCTTAAGCTAATTTGCGACGCTGTGGCTGGCAAATCGGCTTCCATGTCGGCAATTGCAGCTGCGGACGTGGTGCTGCAGTTAGCTGATGCCCCAAAAGTGAGGAGAGGTGCGCCGCACCGCTTGCTCACGATTTTGGATGTTACCACCCAGGCCGGCTATCATGGACGCGGACGCGATCAACAAGAGAACAACGTTCTGTAGGACGTTATTAAATTGAGCCCGCAAGAGGCTGGGCTCGTACCTTGCGAAACGGGGACCACGCGCGGGGGTCGTCCGCCACCGGCATGTGCTCGATGTCGATTGTTGGGTGAGAGGTTGTAGTCTCGGAGCGAGGGGGTACATTATCGGTGTCAGCACGGGAGACTGAATCCGAATTCATTTGTATTTGAGGCGCAGCAGACATCGTCAAGCCGTGAGCACTGAGAGTATGTGGAGACCATTGGACGCAAGATAATTTATAGCATCCAGGATAAACAGAATCCGAAGAAAGCCGATATGTTTAGATAACATGTGGAAGCCCGTGCGGCACTGTGGGCCGGTGTGCGTCATCTCTAGTCCTGATGCCAGCTTTGAGGACCGCCGGGATTGTACCATTGGCTGGCCGACCGTGAGAGTAGGGCCATCCCTCGACCATATTGAGCAAGAAGCTGGAAAGAGGCTAGGAATCCGTATGGCTCAGTATGTCATTGCAGAGCCGAAAGGGTTTCGCGAGGACGGGTGCGGACCGATTCATGATACCGATCGGAATGCTTTCCTCGTCGGCCGTTGAAGACGAGACGGCATATGGATGTGTCGACTCACTGAGTTTGAAAATAGGCGCCGGAGTAAACCTTCTCACGTGAGAATTTTCCTGCTTTGCCGCGGCCGGATCCTGATGGACACCAACCAGATCACCCCGACGGCGGACGCAGTCAAGCTGCAGGATCAATATTGCTTTAAGTCGCAAATCTCACCCCCGTAAAAAATACTATCGCCATGGCATTGTAAACTTTTTCTACGAGGAGCCGGACGTCCCGACTTTCCTCGGAATTGATTGATCGCCCCTGGATTATAAGCATAGCGCCCAAGAATGATGCGCCTCCCTCCCAGTCTCTTTCACATCCTTCACCTTCGCTAGCGATGTGGTCTCTACGCGCAGTCGGGCTCCTTGTATATGCCGCCGTGGTCAACGCGGTATACTACATCGACGATGCCGACAGCTCAGTCACATACAATTCCACTGCTGGTGTCGGCTATAGCACCAAATGGAAGAAATACTCGTTCAAAGATTCCAACCTCCTCGCTTTGGCGGTCCAGGAGTCCGAATTGCTTCAACACACCGCGTGAGTCGCCTTATACTTATCTGCGCGCTGGCGCTGACCGACGCGAGTAGAAGCTGTGAGTTGAGTGACACCGGAATGAGATTCTTGGCCAACTGAAACTAGACACACAATGCTACACGGATGACGACTGTACCATAACGATCCCTTTCAATGGTCCGTGGTCATTATCATCATTTATTTCGGATTTATAAACAAGGGAGAAGGCACTGGAATCACCCTGTTCGTGGCGCAGGATGTAGGTGACATCTACAACGTCACCGTCTCCCTCGATGGCGGCCCATCCACCATACACGTCGCGTACCAGCCCAACGTCAAAGTGGAAGCGTACAACCTCTCGCTATATGACGTCCAAGGGCTGGAGTGGACCACGCATACGGTGAAAGTAGGACTTGCTCCAGAGGGCAAGCGACTGCTTTTCGACTATGCCGCCGTGACTGGAGATAAACCCTCTGGGGCCGTGGTTACAGCGACTGTTCCTCTGTAAGCCGCACCTATTTCTTTTGGTAGCACTCGGGTCATACGATTCCAGATGGATCACTGTATTCACATTCGTTTTTGCGGCTACCCACCAGTGGTAATAGAAATATTACTCTAGGCATACTTTCCTTCAAAATACGCTGCCATTCTTTTTTTAGGTATATGGGTCACTGTTAATACACATTCATTTAGAGCGCAGTTGCGCTTGGTCTGCACTCAGGTTTAATTTGTGGTTCTCCGGATCTGCTGAAAGTAGCTTCTCTTTCCTTTAATTTGCAGTTGAACGAACTATCCAGTTCCGAACTTATTATGAGCCCTTACTTTCGCCCGATGGGACCCACTGCATCAATATTAAGTAATAGAATGCCATCACATTATCTCGCTTTGACCGAGTAATATTACTAACTTTATACGTATAGCAAAGATAAGGGACCCCACTTCTTCGTACTCGTGACAGACGACTCTGAAAACACTGTTACCGGTTCGCTTGGCAACCTGCTAAGTTTTGGAAAAAGAATATGAAATCAAAGCTAAATTTCAGCGAATGATGAGTGGATACTATGAGGGGGGGGGCTAAGGTGATATTAGAAGATATCTGTCACTACGAAGGCAGCAACGTTACATACCTCTTCCGATGCCCGAGTTGCAACGAGAGAATAAAATCTCTACGGCAAATGCCGACTCGGCGGGAACAAAGAACACTAAATCCCAATTCTCGGTTCATGAAAGATGGCCGCGGAGCACGATGTCCCGAAAGGGAGATCGTTCTGCACCCGGCCCTGATCCTGATTGATCCTGCATGATCTGTTTGTTCCGGTAGATTAGATTGTTGCATTTATATTGGGCCGATCCTGGGGGCGTAAAATTATAAGAAATGAAGTTGAAATAAAACCACGCCCTTACCCTTGATCAGCAGACACCACTAAAAAATCCCAAAGCCGCACTACGCACCTGCATCGCAGAGAATGTTTAGAGAAGTGTCTCGACACCCTCAGGGATGTTGGACACGAAGTGGGGGCCATGAGGATCAAGTCATAAGTCACTGGAGTTGAGGTCAAACAGTGCAGCCCCAGTAAAAAATTCGACACATGGAAGAAAATGTAGGTTCAACTGTAACGGGTTGGTGATTGTTGAACTAACGGAGATTGCGCAGTCGATGGTTTCAAAACAACAGAAAAAAGTCAGTATGTGAATTGATTGAAGTTGGTAAACATGTACAGAAGAAGGTATTCCGGGGATTTGCCTCAGCTGCCCAGCTGTATTATAATAACGAAGGTCATTAAACTATGTACGCCGTGTATTGAGCTCTATTGAGCTGCATTGAGACTTCCCAATTCAGCTTGAGTTACTCAAAGAAAAAATGCGTACCTGGTTGAACTCTGAGAGTGTCAGTTCAATTTATAAGGGGAGATATATCGAGGAATACTCAGAGCGCGTTGCTAAACGACGTACCGTGGGGTGCCGGCGGCGGAACCCCGTTGCACCTTGTGCTCTTGAGTTTTTTTTTGTGTGTAAACAAACAGTGTAAATGAAAATTTAGACGGTGAATTTGGGGTGAATCAATACATCTAATAAGTCCTGCATTCTCGATTCGAGTCGACGACGTTCCGGGAGTCTGAACATGCACAGCGTTGATATAAATCCGGGCCCCCTTGATATGGATGCTCTTAAATTAGTCGGAATATTGGAAGAAGAATTAGTTACATGCCTAGCTTGCGTGGATTGGGTGCAAGATCCCCGCTTCCACCAGAGACCGTTGCCTCAGGCTGCAGAATATTGCACAGCAATAGTGAGCAGACATTTTTGATGCGGGTGCAGTGATTTGCAGCCCAGGTTCTGGCCAGGATTCGAGTGGATTGTGCCCATATATATATTGTGCATTTTCCACAGTCCAGGGGGATTCGAACGAACGGCGGAGGGAGCCCAAAGAAGTGTTGACAGTTGTTATGAGAGGAAGGATGGACGCGTTTGATGCGACAACGGAAGTCTCGTGAGGGAGCTATTTTTATCTTGGTTACTATTGGCTTGCACGATGTCTGTTAGAGGAGTTCGCTCCGGATGGACATAAATCTTGAAACCGGTTATCATTTCCAAACACGGTGGCTGATCTTAGATAAACCAAGATGCAAAATGCATTTATTCTCTGCGCTGCAATAAGTTTACGGCTTAGATCTTTGGCCGTAATACTCTGCTAAATATCCTGAATCTTCCTCTCTTTTCTCCTTTTTTCTCTCTTTTCTCAACTTGAAAAACTTGAGAAAATGCAATCTCTCCACGGACATAATCCATGAGCCCAATTCTCTTCGCCCATTCACAGAGACTCTTTTTCGTGCACAGAATCATGACTCAATGAGATGCTCAGATCAACACTTTAAGGCAAGCTGTGCCTGTCATTTACAGATAGTACGTAAATGTCGCCGAAGCTCCCCGACTGCCTTAGGCTGCCATAGTCTGCCTCGTGAGTCGTCCGGGACTCCGACTCTACCTTAATGTCGTCGGCGAGCATGTTTCCACCACCATACACACCACACAGACTGGGACGCGTGTCGCGATCTCGTCGTCAAGCCGCAAGACCCACGAACGAAGACCCTGGTCCCGCCACGCCATCGCGCTTTGGCGCTAGAACATTGATATACAAGGTACGGGTTTGCACTCCCTTCGGAACAGGCGCAGCGGATTCAACTTAATTTGAAGAGCTTGTTCTCTTTCCTCACCGACTTCGCTTCCTCGGAGAATCCACAGTACGTGCAGCCATTGTCAATGCGACTCCTTCTCACGGCTTCTAGGATAGCACTGAGTTTGTGGGGACAGTACGAAATGATGTCTGCAGAAGATTCCGTATCGACACTTGTGAGGAGCGCTAAATCGCGAACAACCTTGCTACAGGTACGGTTCGGACGATGCATACTTGACAATCACACTTGTTTAATCAACAGGTTGTTAGATATCAGCCGATCTTGGGGTGGACAACGATCCCAAACTTCGTGAAGCACTCCGTGAGGATGAGAAGCGGATTTCGGAGCACCTCGCCTTGATTCTCAACTCCAAATCCGCCAAAGCGGACGTGCTCAAACTCGATGGTGACTTCGCGCAGAGTTTTCTTGATGTTGTTCAAAATGTTGTGTTCTATTTACCCTTCCAGACTTCTTCTCATATCTTTCAGACACTCGACAGAGGGCTGCTGTCGGATAAAGCACTCAATTCGAAGGCACGGAGCATCATAATCAAGCTGTCAGAGGCCTGCGACAAACTTCCCTCGTCCTTATTCATCTCCGGCGTCGACGAGCGCGACGAGCATGCAACGTTTGGCGGTGGTTTTGGCGATATCTATCGCGCTTCGTATGCTGGGAAGAACGTCGCCCTCAAACATATAAGAACATTCCAAAGAGGACCAGAACTTCGCCGCATGCGTCTGGTGCGCTTCTTTCTTCCAAAATGAAGTGGCGAATGTGACCGCGCTTCCCAGCAATTTTGCCGCGAGGCTCTAGTGTGGCAGAGGCTCCGTAATCCGTTTATTTTACCGCTGATAGGAATCGACCGCGACACGTTCCCTCCCAGTCTTTGTATGGTCTCTCCGTGGATGGAGCATGGCACTGTTTTGAAATATCTTCAAGAGCACGGAAGAAGAAGCGTGGATAAATTCGTTAGCCCCACTCCCGTTTTTCAACCACTGGTCATGACCCATGTTTAGCTCTCCGAAATCGCGCAGGGACTGCAATATCTTCACTCGCAGAATATTGTTCACGGCGACCTTCGCGGTGTATGGTTAACATCTATCGGCGGACTTTCGTATTAATATTTCCGCCCTTAGGCGAACATCCTCATCACCGATGAATGGGCTGCGTGTTTAGCAGACTTTGGTTTGACGCATTTATCGGACGCAACTACTGCGGCGACGTCGAATCGCGCAGGCAGCATTCGCTGGATGGCGCCTGAATTAATCGACCCGGGCCACTTTGGACTGAATTTTGTTCGAACGCCGGCAAGCGATATTTATGCTTTTGGTTGTGTATGCGTCGAAGTGAGAACAAAATCGGTCTCATAAAAGCTGCCATGCATCTTGTTCTGACACGTTGGCAGTTATACACAGGATTACCCCCGTTTTCGGAACTGTCGGAGACTGCTGCGATGCTGCGGGTTATCAACGGCCAGCGACCCGCGAAGCCTTCTGGAGACCCACTTATGTCGGAGGCGCTCTGGGAGCATGTATTGGAGTACTGGGCGGAGACCCCAGCTTCGCGGCCGACGATCGACGTTGCCGTTCATCAGTGCACACTCTACCAGCAACGCCCAGCTCTGCCTTCCCCGGAATATCCTCTAGAGCCGCAGAGGAGAAATGCTTGGTTGAACATAAGTTCGGGATCCATGTCGGACGAGGAGATGATGCACGAGCTGCGGCGGATCGTCTGCACTGATAATGCGGGGACAGTTTACAGTAAAATCGAAAAGATTGGGCAAGGGTGCGTTATTTTTTTGGTCAGATGATCCTTCCTGTTGTGTGCGCTCAAGTGTTCCAGGCCGACGGGCCACGTGTACCTGGGGAAAAGACTAGCCACGGGCGCTCTGGTCGTCATAAAGGAGATGGACATGGCGTCCTCGATATACCAACCGCTCAAATTTTCTCTGAACGAGGTCTTCGCGCTGCGGAGCTTGAAACACCCCAACATTGTGGATTACATCGATAGCTATCTTGTGGTGAAAGATACGCTATGGCTGGTTACGGAGTACATGGAAGGCGGCGCATTGACAGATATTATTCGCGGCAGCCAAACCAGCATGAAAGAAGATCAGATGAGCCGCATTTGCGCGGAGGTCGGTTATTTCTCGATATTCATTTGAGCGTCTCTGACGGTTGGAGCAGACATGTAGAGGCTTAGCGCATTTACATCAGCAGAACATTATCCACCGGAATATAAAGTCGCACTGTGTGCTCCTTAATTCATTGGGCCAAGTCAAAATTGGTGACTCCTCTCTCTACCTCGCACCACGTTACCAGGCGTTGACATCTTAAACCCAACCTGCAGCTGGCTTCGGCTACTGCGCCAAACTCAAAGACCACACCTCCAAGCGCCAGTCCGTCGTGGGCGTACCGCACTGGATGGCGCATGAGATGGTGACCAGGCAGCCCTACAGCTTCAAGGTGGACGTGTGGTCGCTTGGGATCGTGACTATGGAGATGATCGAGCGCGTGCCACCGAATTTCAGCGAAGAGAGCAGCACGGCGCTCCATCTCATTATGAAAAGCGGCGCTCCGACTCTACTGAGGCCATACAACTCCAGTTCCGAAGTCAACAGCTTTTTGGCGGAGTGCCTCTGTCTCGATGTGGATAGGCGGCCATCGTCGACGGAGTTGCTTAGCGTGAGTTTTTTTTTTTGCACTTTTGATCGTGGTTGATTTTAATTTTGCTGGCGTCAAGCATGATTTTCTGAAGAAAGCATGCGACGCTTCCGGCCTGTTACCGTTGTTGCGCCCTGCTCTAGGGTTGCAAATGCCTAGACTTCGTTAGTCTTTAAATTTCGAATCGAACAGTGCTTATCGGGTTCGCTGTTATTGGATGAAATAAATTTATCTAAACATATGAGCTCAAAATTTACACGACTCTATGAGATATGATCCGTATGTAAGTTTTAAAAAATTTAACCAGTCAGATCTAGTCAAATCTGAAAAAAAAAAAGGCAAGGTGAAAGTCTTTGACAGCTGTGGCTGTGATGCACCCCATCTAATCTAATCTAGGGTCTCTCTTTGTCTATGTTTCCGCTGTCGTAAGCACCAACGCCGAAGACCAACCGAAGACTCGGACGCCCAAATTACGTCGGCCAGGAAAACCCGCTGGAGAATGACGGGCAGACTTCGCCGCACTCTTCGTTTCCTGCCTGTCCCTTCAACACGGTCCTCTTCGGCCCCCGTCAAGTTGGGAACTCGCTCGGAAGACACTGACCACAGCCTGAGTGAACACATGTTCCCGTGAGTCCCCCGCCCCTTTCAACATCTGCAATCTAAGCGCTGCTCCAGCCTGCTTGATTCCAGCGACCGTGTGGCGCTGAGTCTTGAGACATTTCTGCTGTTTTTACCTCCATGGTCTGTATCGAATTTACTCTTTCTTTATGCGCGCAATGTTGATCCTCCCAGGCTCTCTACTATGTAACAAACGTTCTGGCACTTCTGGGACCCAGCACCGGGCTGTACCGTCGCGCACTACTGCCCCTCACACTGCTCTCCGCATTTCGGACCGCGGTGTCGCTGGACATTTCCAAGGGCTGGACAGCCTGCGGCGCAGACAGGCTTGTCTACGTGAACCAAATCTTCGCAGTGCGTGACATTTCCCCCTTCCGTTCGGCCTAATAGCTGAACAAATAGCGAAGTTCACTGTTTCTACGAGATCAATTTGCCGGACATTCGATTCTACCCCTCGACGCATGCCGGTATCGCGCCGACCCTCAGTTGCATCGCGATGGAGGGAAATTGCTCTTGACGCAGCGGGCCTGGCGTTCTCTCTTCGAGGCTACGAATGGAACTGGTCGACCAGCCTCAAGATGCCCCCCATACACCCGGCCGCTGGACCTACCATCTGCATTCGTGCTCCGGACCCTCGTGTCCCTCGTGGCACATCTTTCTTTGCTCGACATTCTGCTAACTTTCGGCCTGTTATCTGACCCGAAAATGGCGTCGGCGGGCGGAAGCATATACGACCCGTTATCGCGCGCATTTGGGGCTATACTATCTACGCTCTTCTGCATACACTCTCATCTACGGGAATTCCATTTATGCTTTTTTTCATATCGGCCATGATGTCTCTTCTCTCGTTGGTGTCCTCATTCTTGGCCAATCCTCCGCAGAGTGGCCGCCGATATTCAATTTCCCCTGGGTGCGCATATCATTGGCGGATGGCACCAATTATTCCGCTACGACTTCATCACTATGTCAAAATCACTGTGGCCCGCAGCCGGGCGTGTCGGCAGACTCCTCGGTGCATTTTTGATATCGGGGCTCCTGCATTGTGCTGGCCTGTGAGGGATAGGAAAAGGGTGGGATATTGGAGTGCTCATATTTTTATTGACGCAGGAGGTCGGGATAGTCTTTGAGAACATGTGGGAGACGTATGTCGGGAGGAAAGTCGGTGGACCTTTGGGCTGGCTGTGGATGAATGGCTGTGTCGTTGGATTTGGCCATCTTATGATGGACCCTTGGTGCCAGAGCGGACTCATGGCCAGCTCTTTTCTACCCCACGCTGCACGTCCCACCGTTCTGGTTCGGCGATGTGCAGAGTATATTTTACATTTTCATTAGAAGAGTTATGTACTTATGTTCACTTGGCTGTCTGAACGAACAAAAAAAGTAGTCGAGTAATATCGATTACTTTCAGATTCTATTAGCAGCGAAAACCTCAAGAGACGTTCGGAGGTTGAGTTCCGAAAGGAGAAGAGACATTCGGATTTTCCCGGTCCAACCTGCCATGGTTGAATATCGAGGGTTCATGACTTTCACCTGTGGACCTCTTGAAGGTCATTTTTCGATGTGTGTCATAGACCATTCTGAGGGCTCCAAATCATAGGTGTGGACACTGGATAGGGCTATACGTAAATCTTTTTGAGAGCTTGATGATCAAAGTTACGGGCAGTCAAGAGGTAAGTGAAATAACGGGTTGAATTTCTGTCACACACGAAGTTGGTGACGAAACAAGTCTAACGGAATCTCATTCACTGAGTTTCATATGATATTCGCAGCGTTCAGAAAACAACATTGAGTCGTAAACATTACCTTCACCGTCAAGAGAATATAGATACCGTCTCCGAATCTTACACTGAAGGAACGATGCACTTCAATGGTGCAGGCCAGAACAGTGGATGATCCAGAACTTGTCGTAATACCATTATACATAGCTAAAGTAAAAAAACGAATAGATGAAGATACAGTCAAGACGCCGATGTTTGAGAGCTAGAGCTTCCGTTGTCAGTCTTCAAGGCATTGAACAACTCCCCAACTTTGTCGTCCAACATTTTACTCAGTGCCTTTTGCAACTGGTCCTGCGTAATAGCGGTGTTTCCTTCAGGCGGATGTGCGCCATCAGCAGGGTTCGCCCCGTGAGCGGGATCTCCATTTACGCCCTTGTTGTAATCATCGTCTGGAATGAAAAAGTCGGCAGGAAGCTCCGCTGGCATAAGGTGCGCATCATCGGTGTCGGTTTTCTCAATCATGTACCCAAGGATCTAGAAGAATCAACTAAGCCGTGAATTATTGAACAGCAGCACAGAAAATCGAACCTGGGGTCCCGGGATTTTGATGATATATCCGTTGGAAAATGCTTGGAAGTTGCTTGCCGTCGCAGTGGAGTTGATAGAGCTGCTCTTGGAATACGAGAAGCAGAGGAATCCGCCCGAGGACGCCGAGGACGCGGCATCAGAGTTTTTCGAGTTGGTGGAGCTGGTATCCGAATGGGTTACGCGTACAACGATGTCCTTTGCAATAAGGAAGGCGACAGGGAAGCCAGGCATGAGCCCGTTCACCTTGTTTGGTTTGTCGTCGACCCAAGAAATATCGCTGTTGACCTTTCATACACGAGGTGAGTTGAATATCCTCGGCGTACATATTCAGCAACTCACTTTGTAGAAAGCCTTCGACTCTTTGAAGAACTGTGGTTGGAACCAACCTCCCCGATCAACAGTGACCAAGGTTGCCCTAAATGCGAGATCGATGGTATCGTCCGTGGCAGTTGTCGAGGTCGTGGACGCGGCAGAAGAAGAGGAAGAGCTCCCTGAGCCAGACGCTATCCATAAATTGCACGACCATTGCTCCGACTAAAGTATATGAGCAGCCAACTCGGTGATTTAAAGAAAAGACATACCGTTGCGTCGGAATGGGACTTTGCAATATCTGTGCGAGAAGACTTTGAACTTGTCAGGGTTATTGACTGCCAACGGCTGCCGCCAGAGGAGCTCTCCTGCGGAAGTTGAACAGGAAGAGTGGGATCAATACGGACATCGCTTTGGTCCACAGTAACAGGAGGCGCAACACCACCAGTACCAGCAGTGAGAACCTGCCAACGAGTTTGAAGTTCCTTCAGATCCCCCGTAAGTGACTGAATTTGAAGTGTTAGCTGCTGCTGCTGCTGCTTGGTGTCCGTCGCCTCCGCCAGTGCCTGAGCGGCCATCATCTGCGACAAGGCTCGAGACGACGACGTGAGATTATCTTGCGCGGATTTCACGGCATCCATTTGAGTAGGAAGCTGAGACAAGACACTTTGGGCGACCCCGATCTTTCCGGCTAGAGTGGCGATGTCAACTTTGCCCACAGCGTCCAGACAGGTGTTCGCCATTGAGATGATATTGTTGGAATATGTCTGGGAAAGTGTGCTCTGTGCAGAATCCAATGCCGTCTGCGCCGCTTCGACTTTATTTTGCAAAGCGGCGGGATCTCCTTTGGCGCCCATTTGTAGAGCCACAAGTTGCGCGTTGAGAGTATCGAGTTGCTGAGATTTCGCGTTGATCTGCGTGCGAATGATCTCGGGATCCTGGGTAAGATCTTCCATCGTGAACGACGTCGAAAGGCCTTGGAACCAATCCAGCGGAGTCATCTGGACAGGATACACCTTCATGCTGCCGTCGAGAGAAGACATCGCAGACTCGCGCAAAGAGTCTTTGGCGTTCTGTATATTCATTTCATCGCGACTCTGCGGCGTCGATCTGAACACATACCTGAAGCGCTTCAGCTGGACTAGCTATATCAAGATATCCCATGTATTCGCGGACAGTATGTGAGTACCCCCGTACGACCGCATCGGAATACTTCGCAGCAAGCTGAGCTTGGCGAGTGGCGGTGATGTGGGCGAGTTTGCGTGTCAGTTCGTTCAGTGCCTTCTGAGATTCGGGGCTCCCCAAATCGGCCTGGAGAGTTATTAGTTTAGGATCGAGTATGGCAAAAATTCAACATGGTATACCTGGCTCGCTTGACTGATCAAAGCATCGCGTTCAATCTCCCAATCCTGCTTGGCGTACAAGTACTCGTTCATCAGCAGCTCACTGAGTTCGATTCGATTCAGAGTCTCGCTGCTGCCTTTGCTCGATACATCAAACATTATTCCACGAGCCGGCATGTTCGAAGGAGTAGGAGTTGCTAGGTCGGTTTCTTCATCTGAAATTGTGAGATTTCGCCAATGAACGCCCCGATTCGCATACCTGGAGCCGACTTCTCCCCCATACCCACAGCGACGGCGTTCGCTAGGGCCGCTTCGCGCACCTTTTGCCTCGCCATGATGTCGCGGATCCATTGCGACATGGGCACGTCTTTCATCAGCCACTGTCTGATCTGGTCCTGCTGCTTTGCGAGCCCATTTTCGACGTATTTTGGAAGCAGGTTATTCAGCAACTGGATGCTACCACGTAAGTCTAGCGCGAAGAGGATCATGCAAATCATTCTGCACCTGTTCGTAAACAATCGACAGATTGGTCCCATTCGGTCCGCCGACATTGGGCGCCAAGTCGTACAATTGATCGACCAGCCGAAACTCTGCTTCGTTGACTGCGGTCGGCTTGATGAATTGGCCATAAATGCCGGCCAATTGTGTGTCCCAGGCATACGACGCTTGGTCGAGGAATCTGCCGGGAAACTGGAGGGTGAATATCTGATTGCCTCCAGGGTTAAAGAATTGCTTCAGAGCGTCGACGAGCTGCATCAAAAATCCGGGGACCTGGGATGTGGACGCCGCTGGAGCACCATCCGCGCCACCAGGAGGACCAGCATCATGCGTCGGACCCGAGGGCTCAACCCCACTCGATGGCGCACGGATTGAAAGCCGAGGCTTGCCGTTGATGTTGGAGGCGATCGCAAAACGCAGAGCGGTAAGCTCCGAGTTATTTCCGCCTTTCTTGAGAGCAGACTGCGCTTGAGTGAGAAGCATCGCGATATCTGATGCGTCAAACCGAAAGGCAGCGAGAGATTTGGCAAACTTTCCAGTCGGTTCTCCGGTATCGGGATACATGAGCTATAATCGTTGAAAGTTATCAGTGCACGACAGAGGAATCATCAGTTCCCCGCACCTGAATGAGGTCCAGATCAGTAGCAGATGGGAAAGAGTTCAACTTAGTGGTGTCGAAAGGATTGGGCCAAGTTAAAGGTAGCTTGCTGTATAACTAACGGCGGCTCAATGTCTGTTTCCAATAGCTGTCGCTCGAGACTCACCATTACGCTGTCCGGATCGAACTAACGGCGTTCAATGTATGCTTGAGGAAGTTGTAGCTCGAGACTCACCAAAGTTGCGGTTAGAACATCAGTAATCGTGTCGCCGGACCCGTCAGGGTCGGTCTCACTGTTCGGGGACTGGTGCTCGTGGTATAGTCCGAGTGTGTGCCCAAGCTCGTGAAAGAGCGTTTGATTCGCCATGGCAAGACGCTGAGCATCCAGCTCGGAGTCGCTGTCTTTAGGCTGCCCGCCGAGATAAATGGTGGCGTACTTTGGACCGGGTCGTTGTTGAGGGTCCGTGGCGGGATCAAATATTTCTGTGAGAAGATTCTGACCGAGTGAAGACCAGCCCCAAAGTATGCCGCCCGTTGGAGCAGGAACCGGGTCCCCGAAGGCAATCCGGATCCTGCATAGCGACCGGCCCATCGGAGTTGAAAAGTTCCACTTTGAAATATCGGTCTGAAGGTTGAACTTCAAAGAACTGTTGTCCATGTATAACTGCAGGGCATTTGCGACACGAGCCTTTCGGTGGTCTGTCGCGGCGCGAATTGGATCGACCTTTCCAAGTGCATCGGTGTCTGGCATGAAACCATAGGTAATGGTGGTGTTGGGGGGGAAGAGTGTCTTCTCTACGACGACTCCGTGTTCCACTGCCTCGGTTTTGGTCCAGTCGGGAATCTCAAACGGTTCCGAATCTGAATATCCGGTGAAACCGCACCACGTCGCAGCATCCAAAGCTGATTATACCAAATTAGTTACATGATTCATGAAGAAATTTGAACTGAACGCACGAAGGGGAGGAGGAGGAGGAGGAGGCGTGGAAACCGGCCAGTCTATAGCCGTGGCTACACGCGTCGAAAGCCGAGGTAAGCCGTTGAGGTTTAAGGCGATTGAGGTGCGCAACTTGTTAAGCTCGGGGGAGTAACCATGTCTCTTGAGAGCAGCTGTCGCTTGAGTCAGAAGATCCGGTATTTGATCCCCGAACTTGAACCTATCGAGGGCATTGGCAAACTTTCCCTTCCCGATCGGTTCTCCGCTGTCCGGATACAGGAGCTGGAAATTGAAGTCATGATGAGCATTAGCGGACGGAGTATTTCAGTCCCCGCACCTGAATAAGGTCCAAATCGGTGCCAGACGGGTAAGTGTTCAATTTGGTTTTTTTGGTTGGGTCAGGGCCGCCATTGTCCTTCAAGGGTATATTTCTGTACAACTGGCGGCGTTCTGTATGTTTCCAAAAAATTTGGCGCGAGACTCACCATTATACTGTCCGGATCGAACTACGAAGTGTCAGCGCAAGCTTCCGATAAATGTGGCTCGAGACCCACCAAAGTTGCGACCATAGCGTCAGCAATCGTCTCACCCTGGGACTGGCTAGGGTCGGTCTCCGAAAGGGGCGACGAGTGCTCGTGGTATAGTCCGAGCATGTGCCCCAGTTCGTGGCTAAGCGTTTGATTCGCCATGTCGAGCTCCTCGGCGGTGAGCTTCTGGTCGAAAGACTTCGGCTGCCCACCAAGATAAACGGTTGCATACATAGGTCCAGGTCTTCTATCAGGGTTGTTTTTGACAGGGTCAAATACTTTCGTGTCGGCCTCTGTACCGAGCAAGGACCAGCCCCAGACATATCTGCCTGTTGTGGGGTTGAAAGCCGGAGGGCCAAAAGCGATGCGGATTCTGCACAATTGTCGCGCTGTCGCAGTGCTGAAGTCCCACTTACCCATATCGTCCTCGAGACGATTGAACGTCAAAGAACTGTTCTGCATGTATAGCTTCAGAACCTCTGTGACGCGATCCTTTCGGAAGTCCGTTGCGGCGCTCTCCGCGTCCGTTCCAGCGAAAAAGCCGTATGTCATAATAGTTTTGGGTGGCCATAGCGTCTCTTCCACAACCACTCCATGTTCTACACCTTCTGGCGAATCTGACACAGCGCTGGAAGGAGGCTGCCACGCACACCACGTCGCTGGTGGATCACCTATTCCCAGGAGATTAAGCGCATCACCCAAAAATAGTTGAACCGAACACACCGGATGGGGCGGGAGGAGCGGGAGGAGCGGGAGGAGAGGCTCCATTAGATGGGGCCAAGACAATGCGTTTCGAAAGCCGAGGCCTACTATTGATACTTGCGGCGATGGAATTGCGCAACACAGAAAGTTCGTCGGTATCTCCGCCTGTCTTGAGAGCAGCGGTGGCTAGAGCCAAGTTTATCGTTATCTCTGAAGCGTTGAAATCAAATTCGGCGAGCGACGTGGCAAATTTGCCCCCTCGATCCCCACTATCGGGATACATGAGCTAGAATCGGATATAAAATGAGTATCTGAACGACAGAGTATTCTAGTCTTCGTACCTGGATCAAGTCCAAGTCAGTACCAGACGGGTAACTGTTTGCACTAGTTTCTTCGAAGGGGTCGGGGTGGGCATCATTCCACGCATATTTAATACCACTGTACAACTAACGGTGGCGGTTCATGTATGTTTCCAACTGTTAGGGATGTCGACTCACCATTACGCTCTTCGGGTCGAACTGAGAGGCGTCAGTGCATGTCTAAATAATGTATCCAAACTCACCGTCGTTGCCATCAAGTAGTCAACAACTGTTTTGCCTGACAGCAAAGGGTTAGTTTCGGTCCTCGGAGACTCGTGTTCGTGAACGAGTCCCAAAGCGTGTCCCAACTCGTGGTAAATGGTTTGATTCGCCCGTTGCAGCTTCACAGAATCAAGAGCTAGTTCAGCGGCACTATCCTTCGGCTGCCCCCCTAAGAACATGGTCGTGAATTTTGGGCCAGGTCTATCCTTTTGGGCCAGAGGGTCGAACTGAAATTTCTCGGCATTCCGGCCATGATATGACCAGCCCCAAACGGTGGTAGTGCCTGTATCAACGGGCTTGCCAAAAGCGATTCGCATTTTACATCGCGATCGCGTGTTTTTCTTGGCGAAGTCCCACCCCGTAATGTCAACAAAGGTGAACTTCAGTGAGCTATTCTCCGCGTAGAGCTGCAGCGCTTTCTCAACCCGCTCCTTGCGCCAGTCTGTCACGGCGGTATCGTCGTCCGTCCCAGACATAAATCCGTACGTAATGGTGGTGTAGGGGATCCAAAGGATATCCTCGCCGTCGCTAACGCCGTGGTCAGGACCTGAAGTGGGCGACCCCGAATCGGATTCCACTGGATCGACTGTTGGGCACCATGTAGGCACTACTATTTGCGCGAAATCAGCTGCAGGGCCCAAAACACAGAAATCAACCAAACGCACCAGGTGGTTTGTCCCCGTGTTCTGCCTCATCGCCAGTCTCGTCGTCGGATGTCTCGCCCTCATTCGGATTGGTGCCATTGGACGGAGGCACAGCCTTGGCGCGCTGGTCGACCTGGAATGCCGTAAAGAGCGCGCGGACCTTGTCTATGTCGGCCTTGGAGTTCTTGATATCCTGGGTGGTCGTCGCGTCCACTCCGGAGACTTTCAGCGCATAGTCGAGCGTCCACTGTGGTGCCGTCGCGTGCGGGCTCGGACGCGGATAATTGATTACCATGTAAGCCTTGTCCAGGTCGGAGAGGGCATCGTTGGGCGGGATATCGATTTGTTCAACATTCATTTGATGGGGCATGAAATACCTGCGCAAGAAAAATCAATGAAATTCAACAGAGATGACGGCCAACCAAAATGAAGGAGACGGACATCATGACTGAGGTTGTGTCGAGTACACTGTAGTTGGATACATCGTTCGAGTTGTATACGTCGATGATCTGAGACTTGATGGTCGGCCTGTCCCAGCGCTGAGTTGGCCCATAATACGCATAGACTGCGTCCTCGTTGAGATGGATTTTCCCGGAACGCGCCGGGCTCTCAAGCCTGTCCAGCCGATTAAAATGTATGCTGGATAAAAAAGAAATGAACTTGCTCATGCAGCAACCCTAAAACGTGTCCGAATTCGTGCAGAACGACCCCGCGCTCGTCGTCGGATATGACGTTCGTGTCCGCGATCCAACCGAGATTCATCGTCGCCTCCGAGGTCGGAATTTGCATGTTCACAGTCCCAACTGTGCTTGGATTAGTCTCGCAGTTGCGGTAGGGGTAAATATTCGCGCACCGTAACTCCACGACCCCAGTTTATCATTAAATGAGATGCGCAGCATCCCGAGGGACGCACGTTGGAACGAAATATTGGCGTAAGGAAGCCTGGACCGTCACGTTAACATGGAGGAGCGCGAAGAAGTTTATCGACTTGCCATTCGAGAATCAGTTTATCGACTTTGGCCTGCTGATTCGAAGTGCCACCCAGGTACGAGTACGTGAGTGTCTGCGCGATATCAGAAAAAAAATACGGCGGAAGAAAAAATCGAACACACCGCTCCACTGTCCCAAAGCTGATCGAGCTTGGTGACGACGGAGAAAGAAGCGGAGGTGGTGGTCTTTCCACCAATGGCACCAATGATGGTTTGCTTGCTGACATTGGAGTTCTGCTCGCTGGGCGGAACAGCGATAGCACAAGTTCTGTACGAGAGGACGTCAGACATTGTTGGGGGAGCGAAATTGCCGCCGCCACTCACTTTATACAGATTCAAAATGTCGCTAAGATAAAACAAGTAGGCAAGCGCACCGCCAATCGGGTTTTAGGACGAGCGAGAGAGTGTCCAGGAACATTAGAAAGCTAAGCGAAGCACGCCAATATCAAAATTTTCGGCGCGCTGCAAATCCCGGCGTCCACAAGCGGGAATTCACCAAGCGGCTCTTGGTGTGAAACGCTTCGAGCCTCGTTCGTCCCTGTTCGTCCATGTCCCTGAGATTTTTATCCCGTTAGCGAAGTTGAAAGTGGCAGCTTGGCGTCACAATTGATCACTAGCCTACTTGCAGAGACCGTCGCCTGGTGTGTAGGAACAGTCAGGCCGAGGAGAGCGGGCAGTTAGGGTGGCTACGAGAAGTGCGGGTTGCTAGCGGTTCGTCCAAGTCGTGCTTCGTCCTCAAGTTTGAAGTTGGTGGCGGGGATGATGATGGCGTGCACCGCAACTTGTTTCGGCAATCACCGACAGCTGTCTTCCACTTTTCCACCAAGCCTTGTAGCTCTTGTGCTTTGCACTGGAGAGGTCGGAGTTTTCTGAAAAATATTCCGCTGGACGTCCCTACGTAGAATAATCAGTCCTTGCATTTTTTTTTTCCAATTTCACATTTACAACCAATGCACAACGAGTCCAATAGCCCTCATGGTTCAAGCTGCTTAATGGACCAAGGAAAATGCACGAGCGGCAATCAGACACTCAAAGAGATTAATAAACTTTAATTGACAGACGGTCTTGATTCATTAGAGTTCGTATCCGACGACGGTTTCCCACATGGTGATTGGAAGATGGATCAGCTCTTGACCTTGACGGTGGGCTACTAGGTGTATCGAGTCGACGGATGACCTCTTAGCACGGCCTTTTTCCGCACCTGGCCAGGATGTAAAGTTGAACGATTCTGATTTAGGGACGGAACCTGCGGCGGCGGCATGTAACGTGTCCACGGCCTGCATGATCCACATAAATGACTGTTTTCGATTCAGTTTCCTTGAATCTGGTATTAACTGCTGAAATGTCCCCATTCAGGCGCAATATTCTTCCGACCGTACACCGTCTATCTAATCTAATATGAAAATTTCTCGGAGATTGGCAGCGAAAACGGGACCCCTTAGCAGTAATACATCCCCCTCCTCCTCGAGAAATTGCTGTTTCAATTTTGGAGCCTCAGTGAGGTCGAGCTCCGGAAGAGAACGCAAGTTCGACTTTTCCCGGTTCGCCCTCAAAGTTCAAATTCAAGCGCTAAGAGAAGGGTTGTTTAAGTTGGACATAAATGGTCCAGCAACTGATTCAATTGTGGTTAGAGTAATCCGGGAATTATAATTATAATTGTTCTGAGTACTAATAGTCGAGCCACACATTAACGGTGTTTTTTTCAACGGTAAACAAGGCTTGTTCTATAATTGAAAACTCCCAGGCAGGCCAACCGCTCCATCCGGTCGAAAAGTGACAACGGTTGCAGCTCTTCTTGCGCAGGGCGGTTTATCAGGTCCCTCGTCTTGGCGGTGATTTGAAAGGTAGGCAGAAGCGAAAGTTGGTTGGAATTCACCCACACACGCCGTTAGCGCCTTGACACAATTTAGCTGGAGAAACAAGCACCAAACACAACAGTATCTTGTTCAAGATGTTGCATAAATCAAAACTGCGCGCGCGAACTCTGCATGAAGTTTTTTTGTTCAGCTCAAATATATCTGCCCATTTGGTGTATAATAGTGTCTCTAGATACATTTCTGGCTCAAACTGAGGCTTGGATTCCTTCTTGAAGACGACCCGGAAGCCTTGCCGAAGAATTGATCGCTGTTCTGATGCGATCAAATTACATTACTGGTCTCGGGCCGGTGGATCCAATGACGGTGTGACATGTGACGCTCATAATTTCTACGATGGACGGCGATGCGGGTGTGCCACACAAGAGGACGCTGCACAGTAAACGGTCCTTTGGAAAGCACCCAAAGATAGTCGACTCACCAGCATACGATGCATCCGAGGAGGACAACGACCCGCTCTCTGACGACCACTCTGCGACAGGCGCACATGTACACCCTTCCCCGCCCCCGAGGCTCGGCGGCGGGTCTCGCTCGCTGCACCCCAAATCATCGGCCCCAGTCCGTCCCCTGCGCCACCAGCTCGCTTCCAGCCTGCTCTCAGACTCCGATGGAGTCGATTCTCCAACGTACGACGGTGACGTAGAGTCTAGCGCCACTGCCGGACCAGAGCCCGCAGTCCTGGCCTCCAAGATGTCCCACCACCACCACCACGGTTCGTCCACCTCGACGTTCGACGTCCAGATCCTGTCCCCATCGCCCGGCTCGACTCCTGCGACGGAGATACCCAACGGTGCCCGCGCGGGCAAGAAGGATGCCGCCGGGCACCCAGTATTCCTATCTGCGCCGCTCCAGACAACTCAGGAGCCCGCGGTGGCGGCCATCTCCAAGGAGGCCTTCAACCCCGCCGCGCTAACCCCCGCCGACATCCAGGCCTTCGTCCAGAAGGCGATCGACGGCGGCGATGCGTGGCGCCAGTACAAGATCAACCAGCCGCCCGTCGACCGGCCTGTGCGTGTTTATGCGGATGGTATGTCGCCATTTCCTTATCGTCGATTTCGTTTTGTTCTGACGTCACTTAGGGGTCTACGATCTCTTCCATTTTGGGTAAGGCCATTTAGCGCTGAGCCGGAAGAAAAAACTTGACGAGTATCAAGGCATGCGCTGCAGCTGCGCCAGGCTAAGCTCGCGTTCCCCTCCGTGTACCTCCTCGTGGGCGTCAACTCCGATGAGCAGGTCCGCGAGCACAAGGCGCGCGGCGTCATGACCCACGCCGAGCGGTGCGTGTGCCATTTGTGGCAAGTGGCGTTATATTAACTTGTTTTTAGACTGGAAGCCGCGCGCCACTGCCGCTGGGTCGACGAGATCGTCGCCGACGCCCCGTGGATCATCGACCAGGCATTCCTCGACAAGTTCCAGATCGACTACGTCGCGCACGACGAGGAGCCGTACGCCGCCTCGGGCCACGAGGACGTGTACTCGTACGTCAAGTCGCAAGGTTTGTCTCAACTCGAACAGGGTACCGCGAGCTAACGCTCCCCAGGCAAATTCATCCCCACGCGGCGCACCCCGGGCGTGTCGACGAGCGAGCTGCTGGAGCGCATCGTGAGCGGGTACCGGCACCGCGAGTTCGACGCCAAGCTCGTCAAGATGGGCCATGCGGAGCTAAAGGCGGAGGGGAGCGACTACGACGAGAGCCGCACGGGGAGTCGCGTTGCCAGCCGAGTCGTCAGTCGGAGTATGAGCCCTGTGCAGCACCAGGGGCCGTGTTAAGCGTGCACCCACGATTTTACTGTAGAGCTGTGTTTACGCGTTGGTTGTAAATAGTGTACGACTGAAGGGATATTTGATGTGAATGACGAGCTCTCGAGATAGCTAATAGAGCTCATCTAGCTACTTTTTTTTTTGGACGCTCAAAACTTTCTTGCTTTTGAGGGGCTGTGTTCGAGGTCGCTTACCGAACTTTGGGGCAACTAAATGTGGGCCATAAAAATGTAGACGGTGGCCTAAGATGCAACAGTGGCAGCAGGTCTGAAGTTGCGCACGCCTTCTGGAAAAAAGCATGCTTCCCTCGTGGTTCAAATAGCAGTGCGAAAAATACAGCTCACGCGAAGTAATTCCTCCGAGGTTGGGCGCCTGTCCACATCCACACGGAGACACTCCACCAAAAATCTGTTGGTCTCTGTACTGGAGTTGGAAGGCTCTTTGAGGGTCGGAGCTCCGTTCATAGACTGTTGGACTTGTTTCGCGTGCTTGGGTCCAGGGAAATTCACCCAAGTACCCCCCCAAATGCAATGAATTCATGAGAAAGGACCACAACACGCATCGCGCCTTTAAACTTCCGCACCTGATTGGTACTCCGTGCTCAAAAATTAGAATCACTGTCCAACAAACTCTGTGGCTAAAAAAATTGCATTATCTACTAAAAGTTAACCATTGGCATCTCAATCAAACACGCAAGCGTACCGGAAAAACCGAACTCATTTGAAACGCGACCTCGAAATCCCGCTCCTGCATATGAAATTTATGCAGGCCTTATATCTTAGATCGCGTGGACGGTGTGCAGACGAGACCACAGCGGAACGTCGGATTTGAGGGCAAGGCTCCCCTCTGGAAACTTGCAGAAAAAGCATTGCGCTTGTACCAGCCAAAGAGAGGTTGTACCGGAATCCTGGCCGCGATTTCGGACATTCTCCAATTCTCACGGTTGCCGTTTGTCTTTTAATATACATGGACTAGAATGTGCCCGCGAATCAATTCGCGGATAACATGGTCTTGCCTGGATCTCAACAACTGTTGAATTACTATCTATTATGGAATAACTGAAATGTGGTTGAACTTCACCAACATTGATTTTCTCGCTGTTCAACAGCAATCAAGTTATACTAAGTGCTGCACATGTGCGGGATTTGAATTTAGTTCAGGCTCTCTCCCTTCATATAGTTTATCATCATCTTGCAAGTTCAGCATTTACACTTTGGTGCTTGCAGATATGATGGAAATTAGATAGTGTTCAGTTTGAGCTTAGTTTCAAACTCAGGTTTGTTTCCATCTTCTCAATTTTCCATCAGAGCACATGTCATAATAATAAGCGAGTAGAAGCTGGTAAGATTCATCAAGCCTTTTGCAGCTGGTGATGTAGGATTGCTCCAGCTTCATCAGCGTTCAACTCGTCACACTCCCACCGTGGTTGTGTACACAGGAGCAGAATAAATTAATTTTGAACTTGTCTCAGCTTCTTTTCCGCAGTCCATTACTTGTGGTTTGCTACATAGATCCAACCCGAGAGCATAATAAATTCAGCATTCAAGGACCCTCGAGGTTTTTCATACTTGGTGGAAAATTCATTTTGAACTTTATTCAGCTTCCTTGGCCAGCAATTGTGGTCACGCTTCGTGCATACAATAAACTCTCTTCATGTTGAACTCTTTTCATGTTGAACTCTCTTCATGTTGAACTCTGTTCAGCTTCATCAGCTTTTTTTTTTTCTTTGGCTGGGCTGTTGCTCACACTTCTATATTTTAATCATGGCATAATAAACTCAGTGGGCTCGCAGAGCAACTCAAATTAATGGTGCACTTGAACTGGAAGTTGATTGTGGCAGAGTTCACTGTGGACTGAGCGCGTTGGTGGTGTGCGTGAGCGTGAGACTGTTGAACCTAATCTGGATGGGAAAAAGTTCTGAAGAGTCCGAGAAAGGGTGACGGTGTGAAGTTACCGGAATTTGCACTTAATTTATCTTATCTTATCCGTCGACATGGCCTGAATACTCGTTTTGCGTATACTACTACTAGGTAGTTTAACGGCAGATTACCGGGAACAATAGCGGCTACGTAGGCCTGGACTTGCACAACGTTAATGTCCAGACACAACATGGCTTTGAATGACAAACGAGTTTACTGAGCGCGTATCTGTCGAGTCGACGAAGGTTGTACCGGCCTTTCGACCATGCTTACAACGCTGAGAACTGAACATTTTTTAAAAAAAAAAAACCTAATAGAGGAACCAAGGGTGCCCGGAGGGCCATTGCTATGTTCTTTATGAATCATTTTGTATTATAGTATAAGAATATCATAGATGGAGTGTTTTGGTTGCCTTTGTCAACTTTGCCCGTTGCGGTTAATCTCCCAACCTCACACGCGGACATTAAAAAAAAAGGCTGGTCGCAGGATTTCTGCGGTGTTCTTTTGTTTGCGGTAGTGAAGCTTACTGAAGCCAGACTACATAAGTGAGCGTTTGAGGCAAGTTTGAGGGCGAAGGCATCTGAGTTGTGCCTGTTTAGTGATCCGACATCAACACTGCCTCGCTCTCACTACCACCTCATCTGTTCGTCCTGCAGCCTATGATTATTCTCTCCTTGGCCATTAGTTGGGATCTCTCTTTTATACGGACTTCCTATCTATTTTCTGCCTCTTCGCCTCTGCTTGCACTCTGCGCGGCGGACCAGAGCCCGCAGTCCTCGCCTCCAAAATGACCCACCACCACCGCAGCTTGTCCACCTCGACGTTCGATGTTCAGATCCTGTCCCCATCGCCCGGCTCGACCCCTGCGACGGAGATACCCAACGACGCCCGCGCTGAAAAGAAGGATGCGGCCGGACACCCTGTATTCCTGTCTGCGCCGCTCCAGACGACGCAGGAGCCCGTGGTGGCGGCCATGTCCAAGGGGGCCTTCAACCCCGCCGCGCTCACCCCCGCCGACATCCAGGCCTTCATCCAGAAGGCGATCGACGGCGGGGATGCGTGGCGCCAGTACAAAATCAACCAGCCTCCCGTCGACAGGCCTGTGCGCGTCTATGCGGATGGTATGTTGCCATATTCTTATATTCTTTGTTTTTCTGACGTCACTCAGGGGTCTACGATCTCTTCCATTTTGGGTAAGGCCATTTAGCGCTGAGCCGGAAGAAAAAAACTTGACGAGTATCAAGGCATGCGCTGCAGCTGCGCCAGGCCAAGCTCTCATTCCCCTCCGTGTACCTCCTCGCGGGCGTCCACTCCGATGAGCAGGTCCGCGAGCACAAGGCGCGCGGCGTCATGACCCACGCCGAGCGGTGCGTGTGCCATTTGTGGCAAGTGGCGTTATATTAACTTGTGTTTAGACTGGAAGCCGCACGCCACTGCCGCTGGGTCGACGAGATCGTCGCCGACGCCCCGTGGGTCATCGACCAGGCCTTCCTCGACAAGTACCAGATCGACTACGTTGCGCACGACGAGGAGCCGTACGCCTCCTCGGGCCACGAGGACGTGTACTCGTTTGTCAAGTCGCAAGGTATACCCCTCCCGACTCGAGTAGCGTACCACGACCTGACATCCCGCAGGCAAATTCATCCCCACGCGGCGCACCCCGGGCGTGTCGACGAGCGAGCTGCTGGCGCGCATCGTAAGCGGGTACCGACACCGCAAATTCGATGCCAAGCTCGTCAATATTGGCCATGCAGAGCTCAAGGCGGAGGGGAGCGACTACGACGAGAGCCGCACGGGGAGTCGCGTCGCCAGCCGCGTCGTCAGTCGGAGTATGAGCCCTGTGCAGCACCAGGGGCCGTTTTAAGCGTGCACCCACGATTTTACTGTAGACGCGTTGGTTGTAAATAGTGTACGACTGAAGGGATATTTGATGTGAATGACGAGCCCTCGAGATAGCTAACGGAGCCTTATCTGGCCCTTTTTTTTTGAACGCTCAAAACTGTCTTTCTTTGCGGGGCTGTGTCCGAAGTCACTTACCGAACTTTGGTGCAACTAAAATGTAGGCCATACAAATGTAGACGGTGGCCTAGGTAAACAGTGGCAGCAGGTCTGAAGTTGCGCACGCCTTCTGGAAAAAAGGATGCTTCCTTGCAATTAGCCGTGGTTCAAATAGCAGTGCAAAATACAGCTCACGTGAAGTAATTCCTCCGAGGTCGGGCGCCTGTCCACATATATACGGAGACACTCCGCCAAAAATCTGTTAGTCTCTGTACTAGAGTTGGAAGGCTCTTTGAGGGTCGGAGCTGAGTTCACCGCGATGAGATGCCGAGCTTCATGGCTGTCTTCATCGTAATGCGGCGGATCTCGCTCGATCATTTCGATTGTTATAATTCCCAGCGCCCACACGTCGGCCTTGAAGCTGTAGTTTTGCGCAGCGGCCATCTCGGGAGCCATCCAATACGGGTTTGTTCCCCCTATTATCGACGTGCGGCTGGAGTGCTGGTCTTTTAGCTTGGCACAGAAACCAAGGCCCGCTTGCGCAAGACGTCAATAAGAGTAGTCGAAGGCGGGGAGGGAACTCGCCTATTTTCACCTCGCCCAGCGAGCTGAAAAGCACACAATGCGACGTTAAATTCCGGTGGATAATATTCTGGCGATGTAAGTGTGCCAAGCCCTTGCATGTCTGTAGCAAAACATCAGTCTCTCCAAAAATACATAGGTAGAATAGTAGACCTCTAAGCAAATGCGGCTCATCTGATCCTCTTGCATCCCACCTTGGTTGTTGCGAATAATTTCTTTCAGCTCTCCACCTTCCATGTTCTCCATCACGAGCCATAATGTGTTCTCGTCCAGAAGGTAGCTGTCGATGTAACTGATAATGTTCGGGTGGTTCAGGCTGCGTAAAGCGAAAACCTCATTCACAGCAAGTTTGAGCGGTCGGTGTGGAGTTAGCGACACGTCCTTGTGTTTGATGACAACCTTAACGCCCGTAGACACCGCCTTTCCTAGGTAGACATCCCCAGTCGGCCTGCAATGGGGATGTAGCGCATGAGCGTCTGTCTGAAGAAAGGATTGAGCGACGCACCCCTCCCCGATTTGCCCGGCTTTACTGTAAACTGCGTGTGCATTATCTCGAGAGACGATGCGCCGTAGCTCTTCCATTATGCGGTCTTCAGACATCGACCCGGAACTGATAGCCACCCATTGATCCTCCTGCGGTTCTGCGGACATCAACGCGAGCTGTACCAAGGTCTTTATTATTTCCTCGTTCAAAAACTGCGAGGGATTCCATATACCTTCTGCGGCGCTGGAGGATCTTGCGAGATCAGATAGCTGGGCGTACTTTCGTTGGATCCTGAAGGCAACACAGCATCTAGGGAATGGGGAAGTGAGAGTAGCAGACGTTGCCGGTAAACAGCAACATCAATAGTAGGCCGCGAAGCGTGGTTTTCTGTCCAGTACTCCATTATATACCTCCAAAGCACCTCTGACATAGCCGATTCTCCACCAGGTTTGACGGGTCGTTCGCCGTTGAGGACCCGAAGCATCGCCGTAGGTTCCGAAAGCTCGAAAAATGGGGGTTGGCCTGTATATAACTATAGATGCGTTAGAAATGGCATCAGAAGCAATGGTTCTCACTTCTAGGCACACGCAACCGAAGGCATAAATATCGCTTGCCGGGGTTCGAACAAATTTCAGTCCAAAGTGGCCCGGGTCGATTAGTTCAGGCGCCATCCAGCGAATGCTGCCTGCGCGATTCGACGTCGCCACAGTAGTTGCGTCTGATAAATGTGTCAAACCAAAGTCTGCTAAACACGCAGCCCATTCCTCCGTGATGAGGATGTTCGCCTAAGGGTGGAAGTATTAATACAAAGTCCGCCGATAGATGTTAACCATACACCGCGAAGATCGCCGTGAACGATATTCTGCGAGTGGAGATATTGCAGCCCTTGCGCGATTTCGGAGAGCTGAAGAAATGCTTCATCGACAGTGGCTAAAAAAGGGGGGCCGAACTAACGAATTTATCCACGTTTCGTCTTCCGTGTTCTTCAAGATACTTCAAAACAGTGCCATTCTCCATCCACGGAGATACCATACAAAGACTCGGTGGGAATGTGTCGCGATCTATTCCAATCAATGGCAAAATGAACGGATTACTGAGCCGCTGCCAGACTAGAGCCTCTCGGCAAAATTGCTGGAAAAGGCGGTCAACTCAATTCAGGAAGACAGTGGGATGCGCACCAGATGCATGCGGCGAAGTTCTGCTCCTCTTTGGAATGTCCTTATACGTTTGAGGGCGACGTTCTTCCCAGCATATGAGGCACGATAGATATCGCCAAAGCCACCACCAAATGTAGGGTGCTCGTCGCGCTCGTCAACCCCGGAGATGAATAAGGACGAGGGAAGTTTGTCGCAGGCCTCTGACAGCTTGATGATAATGCTCCGTGCCTTCGAATTGAGTGTTTTGTCCGACAGCAGCCCTCTGTCGAGTGCCTGAAAGATATGAGAAAAAGTACGGAAGGGTATATTGAACGCAACATTTTGAACAACGTCAAGAAAACTCTGCGCGAAGTCACCATCGAGTTTGAGCACGTCCGCTTTGGCGGATTTGGAGTTGAGAATCAGGGCGAGGTGCCCCGAAATCCGCTTCTCATCCTCACGGAGTGCTTCACGAAGTTTGGGATCGTTGTCCGGCCCATGCTTGGCTGATATCTAGTAAGGAGTCGTGATATACACAAATTATGGATCCACGTGAATTTTGGTGCGAACCTGCAGCAAGTCTGTTCGCGATTCTGCGCATTTCGCCAGTGCCGATACGGAATCTTCCGCAGACATCGTCTCGTAATGTTGGCTCAAACTCGACGCGATTCTAGCAAACGTGAGAGGCCATTCAGCATGAGTGGAAGGAAGGTTCACACCCCGGTGGATTCCCAGCGGAGGCGGCGAAGTCGGTAAGGTAAGAGAACAAACTCTTGGATTCGAACGTGGCATTGAACACCGTGCTATCCCAAAAGACAGTGCAATAAGTACCTGGTATATGAGCATTCTACTAGCCGACCGTGATGGCCCAGCATCGCCAGCTGCTGGTAGGCTCTTGGAAGTCGGAGGTTTTTCGCTTAGAGCCCTGATCCACGGAGGGATAGATCCTGCGGGCCACGAGTCCCACGACTCTGGAACGGGCCACGACTCTGGAGCGGAGTCAGCGGACCACGAACTTCTTGGAAAATCGTCGTTCATAAGTGCATCAGATCCTGCCCGATCTGGCCACGTTGGAATGAGCGAAACGGTGGGGCTGAATAGGACAACACTGTAAAGGCAGTGACAGACCGCGATGCGTATAAAGTAGTGGAAGGGATTAATAGCCCATAAGGGGCGGGACTGGGTTGATGACTGACTGCACGGGCCGATGACCCGGCGTCTAATTATAAGTTCGAAAGTGAACGCGAGATACTCTCCTCCTCCTCATAGAGAATCGGAAAAGAACCTGTTCTGAACTTTTTTATCTCTCAGGCGCTGTCTGTTATACTAGCAGAGGGATCGATCTCCACTCACACATTGGTAAATATTCCAGTTCGAGTTCAAGTCGGCCACACAAGGTCAACATTGACATTAATATTGACATGTTTTCCCACTGAAAGGTTGTAGTAAATACAGGAAACACGCTATTTTGGAGGAGGATGAAGACAGGGGCCTAAGCACCCTTGCCTATGAATGATCAAGCGTCGGAGCTGTATTCCGTCGTCTTTTCAATGCTAATCTCATGGACCTTGGTCTGTAAGCAAAAAAAAATCGGGTCAGTCCGCGGATCGTTCGCGAGACAATGGATATAACTGACGCTGTACTGGGAGTGGGGTGCAGCGGTGAAGTGGATGTCGCGGCTACTGTTTTGTAGGTTGCGCTAGCATTAGATCCAGATAGGGGACGAGAGCTTGAGGACGATTTCTTCTTCAAGCTGGAGCGGGCGTTGAGCCTAGGAAGTGTTAGAAACGGAGGAGCCAAGGTGGGTACAATTTACATCGCAACTAGGAGGGTTAATATCGTGTCAGTCGAGGGAAGCCTAAAAGACAACTGAATACGCACAGAATGTGTTGGCGTAGATTCTTGTGACATTGACGTGGAAGGCGAGCCTATCCTCCGAATAAGTCTGCGGAGTGGAAAGCAAAACGAATTTCTTTTACCAAGCAAACTTGGTGGAGGTGGTGAAGAAGATAACCAAGAAAGTTACTTGAATGAGGGTGACGAGGATCCCACGCTGCAGGACGTATCCGATCAGGCGCTTGAGCATGGAGTTCGTCCTATAGAAATTAGTTGACTATCAACCAAGTCCCATCAAGGTGAGCTTACTTCTCAAATGCGTGTCCAGACCCCTTGGACTCGTTGATAAAGAAGCAAAAGGCAACAGTCGCGATGATATCCGCAACAGCCGCGGCGCCCTTTGCGATTCCGACAAAGACCTATCCGCCCGGAATCAGACGATGATCGCACCAATTGCGAAAGTACACACAGCAAACTTGTAGCTCCTGTTGGTGAGGATGTTGTGGCTCTCCCGGAACATGGTAATGACGCAACCTGTGGAGAGTGAGAAGCTTGTGAAGTAGCCAGGAAGACAGTATACCAATGGCACCCGCTGTTCGGAGAAACCAAGATGAAATCCTTAATCAGTTTTGAACGAGGGTGAGCTGCATACCAAGGAAACCGCCCCGAAGAATGCCTACAGGCCAGAAAATCAGCCAAGCCCCGAAATGTTTTATAAACAACCTTACCACCGCTCCGGGAACCCCATATTTATTTGGTCCTCGTCCAATGACTACAGAATCTTCAGCTGAAGAGGAGGAATATGTGCGAGATCAGATACCACTATATATTTGGAACGCAAAGAAAAGGTGCGAGCTACCATAGGATCAATCAAATGTACTGTAAAGGCAACAGATTGGACGGACACGAAGACAATAAAAACGGACATGAAACATTCCGCCGCAAGTGAAGGGTTCAAGTTTCCGAGAGGGAGAAGCGATCTGAAATTGGGAACCTGCGGTTGGCCGACCATCAGATAAGTTGGTATGTAGCTATGAGAAAAACGCACAATATAGTAATATAAGCCCTGTGCAATGAGCCCCGTCGAAATCAAATCAAAAACGCTGAGGGCATATATAAGTAGAGAGCGAGATGGAGGTGTTGCATCCCCACATCATGAGAACCGCCTGAGCTTAAATTAGTATTCATCGGTTAGTACTACATATTGCAAAATACTGACGATGATTTGCAGGAAGCCCCGGTCATTGGTGGGGAAATAAATATAGGCCTTAAGCCCGCATGAGTAGTCTGAATCCTGGTGCAGACGAACAAGAACCCACCTGCATAATTGTGATACCAGATAAACTTCCAGCATTGTGAGGAGACACGACCTGCGAGAATGTCGAATAGCACGTACACAAGAGATACGACAGTTCCTGCAGCGACCGTCATCACCAGGGCCACCGACGCGGTATATTCATACGTACCCAAGAACAGCGGTGCAAAGACCTCGGTCATGTCATACCCAACCCAGTTCATCGATGGTTCTATGACAGGAGTCGACATGTTGAGAATATTTATCAGATGGTGAAAAGATGAAGAAAAATGGAGGAGGGCTGCTTCCGAGTTCTGGCAAGCGATATTTGAGAACCCTCTAATACTGAACACTTTTTGTGGCTCAGGATCAGCACAGCCGGGTCTCCAATGCCATCATCATTCATGAGGGCCAAAGGCACATGAAACAACAGCCGCTGGCAGCTTGCGGCCTGATACGCATTCCAGGGATGATAAAGTTGGCTATTACTCGTTCGGGGAACCTCGACCGCCGATGGCCGTGCAAATATCGCCATCCGGGTTCAACTCGATCCGCGGCGCACACCGTGGAGACGGTGTGCTAGCCAGATAAGAAGCTGAGCGAATTTCGCCGCAAATCAACAAGCTGACGATTTGCAGTGGTGAAATCTGGGACCTCATCTCCGTTCAAGTTTCGAGTTGCCGGTAATGGGGTATCATGAGAAACGACGCGGCACACTGTTTTGAGGCGAAAATATTTGTGTCATTAAGTAGAACAACATTAGATCCAGCCTACCTCAAGCCATTACATCAGTAAAACTACACATGTGTCTTTGACATCTTACATCTTTCGGACACATCTTTGAATGACTTGGTCTTGGGGATCGTGTCTTATGTCTTTGAGATCACATCTTGGGGCATCTTACTCTTGTCCCCAATGTCTTATGTCTGGACACATTGGCCTTGTGGAAATTTTTGGATAGCTTGAAAAGTAATCACAATGGATGGATTATGTATGTATGTATATGAACCTACGTTCAATGTTTCGGGCCTGATTGGAATAAGCATGTACATGCTTGCGGAACACCGTATTATTGCAGTGTGCCGACCTCTATCTGGTATCATTATGATTATGGGCGGAGACAGGTGATGTTGATCAAATTTTCTGAAAAAAAAACCTAAGGCATAATTCTCCGCTGTTACTGACTCGTCTAATGGCTTAAAGTCGACAAGATTTTGCGCCAAGTCTTTCAAACTCCGATGTTCCGATCATCGGGAGTCATCGGATCGCCCAGATGGCGTGACTTTGGCAGGTGGTTGATGACCCACGTCGTCGTCTTTCTTCCTTTTCCCCCACTGTGTCTGCCTCAGTCCTTGCGTCCCTCCCTCAATTCAAGCCTTCAAGCTCCAAGCTCTAAGCTCTCAAGCCCTCAAGCTTCAAGCTTCAAGCCTGAGCCAATCTCAAAGCTAACTACAAGCCCACTCTCTCATGCTTGTGCTCGTTTCTCTTGGACTCCGGATCCCCGCGCCGTGTTACGCTGGTGTAGCCTGTTGTCTCGTTTCTATCCCTCAACCTGAATGTTCAAGCATTCCGAGCCCCTTGTGGCCTTCTCCCTCATAGATATGGATTCTGGGATGACTGTTCAGTCCTGAATACGTGAGTTTTTCAAGCTCTATATTTATTTATTCTTATGATTCATCTCTTCTCCAGTCTTTACACCTCACTCTACCTTGCCTGCCACCCGCCTCCGCCTCCGCCGCTCATCCGATTCTGGCTGGTCCGAAGTGACGGTTAGAAGTTGGTTAGAGGCCGCACCATGGATGGAGGGATTCGTCGTGATGGATCTTATTTTACGCAATTGTTCCATTGCCTGCCTGCAAATATATCTATTTTCATCTTTCGAGCATCTTATGAGTGGTCTTCCTGAGTCTTACACGTCTTTGAACACATCTTAAGTAAACGGAGCAGCATCTTTGGGATCTTGCCCAAGACGTCAAAGATGTGACGCATCTTTATAAGACAAAGGGACCTGGTTGACCCAAGATGCCCATCTTGGGGAAAAAACCATCTTTGGTGTCTTTGGCATCTTGCCCAAGACGTCAAAGACGCCAAAAACAGAAGTGTAGTTTTACTGATGTATTTTTGCTCCACTGGTCTGAGCGTGGCTTGAGGAGCATCCAGTTTAGCTCGAATGGCTTTGACTTCTGCTTCTAGATCTTTGGGCGTTGAGACAGCCAGGTTAGTCAAGAGGCAGTGGCACCCATGAGTTGCCGCTGAGCTGTGGCGGGATGTGGCAAGGGCCTTCTGCACCCGATCTGATTAATGCAATCGGGGCCAAACAGCGGCGAAGAACGCATTCCCTTTTTGCACCGAGCACCCTTCACAATTCAACCGCATCAGTATGGAAGCGAGGAAGAAGATCTGATGCAGGACCCACCTTCGCCTCCAAAAATGCAGCACTGACCTTCCGCCATGGAATCGCATTCACCGCCGTCGCTCCAGTTATGCTCGCCGGGAATCCTGCTTCGGGGGTGTTGCTCGGGCACAGCACTGGGCGCTTTACCTGGGTACGAGCAGTGATTTTCAATGCGGTATGCTCGTCTACTTCTGCGCACTTTAGCAGCGTATTGATTTCTTTATTTAGGTCATGGTTACAAGTGGTGCTACCTTTGTCCTTGTCGCGCGGATTCTTTATATTAAGCGGAAGGGGACAGGCCACCAGGTCTGACTCTGGAATGTTGCATACCGGATAGTTTCTTGGACCCATGTATATTTTATACCTTGTGTATATTGATTAAGCTGCGTTCATCTCATGCAGTTCGCGAACTTTCACGGAGTCGGGGAGTGCGACAAGATGTTCATCTCAGGACAAAAATGTACGTGGAGTACCTGGGCCATTAAATTCTTCTCAGTTCACATCTTCCCCCAAAGAAATGGGAGGGCCAGTATCATCGCAAAATGCTTGAACTTTCGAGATCCATTATTTCGTGATCATGGTCTGGTCTACAGCGTGACAGGAAACTGGTGCGTGAGCTCGGCTCGGGAGATTAGTAGAGGTGGGGGACAATAGTGTACATAATTTTGCCTGTTGTATACTGGGATACTTCCCCGCCCCGGCGTTCTTAAGTGGGACCGTGCCGTGTAATGCTACCTACCTACTTACCAGCCGGAGTCACTGGGGCTAAAGGGTGGCGCCTTGCGTGGCCACTGTGCGGGGCTCCCTTCGCTGTTATTGTGCGTTACCGTTCTCTGAAGCGAGACCCGTACTTACTGCGGTCAACAGGATGTTGCCTCAAATAAAGGCCGCCTTGAGCAGAAACAGGCAAGTGTACACTCTCGTCCTGTTGCCGAAGAGGCTAGCGCGACCATACCAGTCGGGGAAGTTAGGGTGGATGGACTCACTAGATCAACGACATGGCTTGACACTACGCCGCCGAGTCCGCATCGCGTTCGGCTTCGAGGTTGCGTGTGATAATTGTAAACAGCTCATGAACGAGTTGTTCGGGCAGCGTAGATTGATAGTTGATTTAGCAGTTATGTACATACAAGAATAGAGTACACAGAGAGTTTTCATTACAGCTTGCTTGGTCGGCCCGGTCACGTAAAGGGACAGAAGGAAGAAAACCATGAAACATCGCGCCTACAGGCACAACATTTCGTAAGGCCCCGTGAAACTCCCGCCAAGGATTGTCCGGAAAGTGGCTTTTTTAGGCGGAAATTTTCGTGTTTTCCTTGTCCGAGAAGTGGCTTTTCGAGGGCCAAAATCTCGAAAGGGTTGTCCGGAAAGTGGCTTTTTTGGGCCGGAGATTTGACAAAATGCCTTGCAAAATGCACCAAAAATAAACAATAGGGGATGCGAACTAGAGACCACAAAAAGCGTAGGTTTTTGGCAGACGAACGGACGAGCCAGTCAGCCAAAACAACGTGGAAGACCGGGGAAAAAATTGGGTATTTAAAGCTATTGAACTCACGTGACAGGCCCTGTCCGATAGTGGCTTTTTGAGGTCCAAAACCTCGCCTCCGAGTGGCTTTTTGAGGCCAAAATCCGGGATTTTTCCGGACAATCCTTAGCAGAAGTTTCACGGGGCCTATTTCGTAGGTATGCGGCTACTGGAGCGAATCGGAAGCCACAGGGACCCGCTGACTCCGCACGTCTGTTTGGTAAAGAGCTCTGAGCAGAGGAGGAGCGGCGAAGAAACGGGAAATGCAGGAGCACCCTAACAATACCAAGCAGACCAAAGAAAGAGGGGGGACGTGGACGTTGAGCGAAAAAACACGGGAAAATTTGGTGATTATTCCCACACAACCTGGAAAACCTGTCACGAAGCCACTAATATTCCCATCAAAACCTGCCGTGATCATGGGAATGTGGCGGTGCTCTCAGAGTTGACCCCAACAGGCGACGATTAAATATTCTGCCTCGTATTTTGCAGCGCTCACATTCCAGGCAGCTGCAGAACTTCAATACCCACAGATGTACGACCCAAAAACTGTGTGTGCATGGGCATTCACTGACGAGATATGGTCCAAAACCTCGCCAATCTAAGTGTAATCTGAGTAACCCACTGGAGGTATCGGCCGGCGGGGGTTTCCCGAGAAACCCGGTTCCCCAATAACACGTCCAATTTTGGAGGGGGTTCTCTGAGAAACCGGGTTGCTCATTAGAATTATCCGCCGAATCGTCTTCGATTGCTGTCTTTGTATCGGAGTGGCATCCGTCAATCCTTCCACCTAGGAGCTGACTTAGACTCGTGACCAGTCTGTAAACAAAATACCGAAAAAATGTGGCAAGCACTTCGGTTGTTTACAGACTGGTACATCTCGGGACCCTGCATTGGGCTGACAGCGGAGTTTGAAATTTTGCTGAGGCCCTTGTTCTCTCTTGCACTTTGCCCATGAACCAAATTCGAATTATCAAGAACTTTTATATGCTAGAAATAAACACATTTGCCTCCTCAGAATATTTTTAATTGTATGTGGAAGAGATGGAAAGGGCATCAACTTTGGGGCAGAATTGATCGTTTTTGATCGCTCGCTTCTCGGCCGATCACGGCACCTGCCAAAATTTCAAACTCCGTTGGCAGCTCGATCCCCTTTCCCGAGATGTACCAGTCTGTAAAACACCGAAGTGCTTGCCACATATTTTCGGCAATTGTTTTACAGACTGGTTACGAGTCTAGAGCTGACTGGAGCCATATGAAGCCATTCCGTCCGTACAACTTACCCGGTGCAGTGTTGTCTGCAGAGTGGCGTCGAGCTCGCGGATAGAGTGGAAAGTTGGCTGAATCAGTGGTCAACGTGCCGGTGATTCTGGGGAGTTGCGCTCGGAAAATCCAGAATCCGGTTTTCTGAATTTCACTTTCATCTAGACCATGTAGGAGAGTTCAAGAAAGACACATCTGATCGGGTTTACAAGAAATTGACGATGGAATAAAGCCTGCACCACTTCATTTTCGGCCCCCGCAGCTTGCAAAGAGACCCCCGCCTAAGCCAATCGCTCCGAGGAACCCTCCCAGCCAACCCCAACCCCCCGGCGCCTTCAGCGTCATTGCCGCCTTGTCCAGGTACGCGAACCAGCTTCCCTTGTTCACGGCTGCGCCGTAGAAAACACGCTGCGCCCACGATGCGGCGGTTCCTGCAAACAAGTTAACAAGAAGCGTCTAGGTTTTTCCTCTCTTCTCCGCACCTTTCACAGGCCCTATCGGCCCAAACCCGAAGACGCTGAGAAGCGGACGGAGTAAGAAATATTCGGGTATGAGCATCACTGCCGAGGCGAAGAGAAGGGCGCTGAGCAGGTCAGGATGTTGCTCAACAAGGTCGCCTGCATGGTTCGATTAGACTATTGAAATTTGAAACCATTCAGAAAAGCACCCACCGAGGAGAACAACCATGTTCTCGATCGCCGGCCGCACGGTCCTCCAGTGCACCCCGACGCGCTCCTCGTCCATTCCATGCTTGACACACACTGTAACAAGCGCCGCGCGCGCCTTCTCCAGGGCGACTGCAACGACTTTCTGGCGCTCCTCGTGCCCGGGTGCTTCATTAGGCGCCGGGAATATAGCCTCCAGCTCCTCGTACACCTTCTCGAATGCGCGCGCCAGATCCGCCCTTAGATCATCCGCAGAATCGGCGCTGTCGACGTCCGAGCCATCGATGGACCGGCGCGTGCGCTTGACGGACGTCCCAAGCTCGTCATGCAGCGCCGTCGCACCGCGCAAAATGGTGTCCATGCGCTCCTTCAGCTCGTCAATCTTCTCGCGCACGTCTTTCGAGCGCGCCGCCGCATCCTCCATGAGCTTCTCGCCATACCGCCGCGCAGTGTCTCCCAGCTCGCGCGCGCGCTGCCAGAAACGCTCCGGGTTCAGATCCACCTCATCCATGTGGATCTTCGAGCGTCCCGAGTCCGAGGCGACGTGTTGCTGGACAAACGCGAAGATCGAGGTGGTGATACCATCGGCGAGGCGGATGGGGAAATAGAGCGCCGCGACTGGAGGGAGGTCTACGAACGAGACGGTAAAAATAAACGCAAGGAGTGGGAGGTACAAAGTCTTGAGCTGCATGGTGGGGGTTGGAGAGAGGAAGAAGAGCGACGTTCCCTCGTGTCACCGGATCGAAGGTCTAATATTGGTGCTGTAGGCGCCCATTACACCTTCCGCGGCGACGGCGCCTATGTCTCGATCTCGAGTGGCTTAGTCCACGCACTTGTTCATTTTCAGGTTTCAAGGAGGCTCGATGGAACTCCTTGACCGTGGGAAAATGAAGCAAGCAAACTGCCAGCGCTCACGGGGGGAGATAAAGCCAGTTGGAACGACAAAACTGAGTTGGGGCTCAGTGGTGCATGCATGTTGAAATATTAAAATGTTCAAGTGTGGCTCACGCAAAACTCAAAGAGTGTGGTTGATTAATTTCAAACTCCGCATCACGGCTTGATCGCCGCCAAATGTGCTTGGGGGTTTTTTCTCAACAATTTTCGGGCGGGGTTTCCGCAAAATTACCCAAAAAGTAAGGGTTTCTGCCTGCAACTGGGTTTCTCTATAGAATAATAGGCTGTAAGAGTTCATTTTTAGTGCAGAAATGTCGCATGTTTGTTTGAGGTACTTTCAGCTTGTACTATGCGCACCGGTCCTCGAGAGTTCGCCACTTGTCTCGCAGGTTGCCATTTTGGGCTAAATAACAAACAATTCATACCGTGACGGTAGCGGCCACATCATATGTTTCCCCATTGGAGTGCATTATGGAGTTTCCCTATTTGCATAAGAAAAAATGGTGCAGGCAGGAATGTTTCGCTCTCTTGTGAAACCGGGAATGTCCCTGGTCCCGTTGCTGAGCAACAGGTATCTTTCGGCCGGTCCTGATTCCCAGGCTTGATACAACTAGCGAGGTTGCGTTAAAAAAAATGGCGTAATGCTCCCCTTCGGTCATGCATACCCGTCCATAACGAGCCAAGAAAACAACCGTGGGAGAATATCACTCGGGAATGGCCGAGCGGACTTTGAGAGCGACTTTCCTTCCTTCCTTTTTAATCCACGTCCACTACTATCGTTCCCTATGGGTCTGAATCCTCCCTGTCTAGCTGAATTTCATTTTTTCATGTTTTTTCTAGAGCATCAGTGGCTTCGGTTTCTTTCGGGATGGATACTGGTACATATTCTCATTGTATACAAAAAATATTGAAGTCATTGAGAGGCACGAGCGGGTACAGGAGACGGCGTAAAGTGAAGGAATGGGATCAAACCATCATCCCAACAAATTTCGGAACCAAATTTCTTCGATGAAGGTTCGTCCACTTCCTCGAGCCCAATCAATTCCTTTGTAGATTTACAGAGAGCAGAAGAGGATGTGTCGGTACCCATTCCGAAAAACACCGAAGGGATTGCTTGATTTTAAAAAAAGATAAAATTGAAATTCAGAACCACAAGGAGGATTCAGACCCATAGGGCACGATAGTAGTGCGTCTTGATATACGCTGATTCCCTTGATCTGGCGTAAGTTAATACGGGTTCTGTGAAATTGGAGTCACTAAATCTTGCTAAGCCTCTCCGTCCTATATCTGCCAGCACTAAGCTGTAGACTCGTAACCAGCCTGTAAAATGAATGCCGAAAAAATGCGGCGAGCACTTCGGCGTTTTACAGACTGGTACATCTCGGGAAAGGGCCCCGGGCATTGAGCTGCCAAAAGTTTGAAAAAATTGGCAGGTGCCGCGATCGGCCGATAAGCGAGCCATCAAAATCGATCCCAAACTCGATAGCCTTTCCTGCTCTTCCGTCCGCAATGAAAAAAAAACTGAAGAGGCAAATGTGCTTATTTCTAGCATATATGTAAAGGTTCATCTCATCACTTCGTAGGTACAAGTTTGATCGGGGCGCGCGCCTTTAGTTGGGGGTGATGCAGAGGATGCTGACGGACGAGAAGACCCGACTCGAGCTAAGAGGATGACAGTGAGGATCTGAACTTCCGCGCATACTTGTCCACTCACGTGAAACAAGAGTCCTCAATGGGATCCGGAACTATAGCAACAATCTCGTTGCCGGCATAGCCAGGGGCACATACAGCTGTGGGGGATCAATCAAGACTCGTGGGATATGACTGGAATGTGATCTCACTGTCGCGGTACGTTATAATTCTGCAATGGTTGGCGGGGAAAATTCCAAGAACGATCTTGAGGGAAGTCGCGTTGCCGGCCTGACAGAGTGCCAGCGTGTCGGGGATGCCAGTAAAGGTAGCAAGCGGTGTGCCGGAACAGTCACTCGTGCTGAAGGAGGACAGCGTTGGGCCGGTCCCGGTATTCGTGGCGAATACGACGCTGGCGGCTGCGAGAAGGTAGGCGATGAACTGCATGACTGAGGTGGGTAAGGTCAAGGTACGAGTGACCACGATGTTTCTTTTATACAGACTTTAACCTCAAGGCAACCTCAAGGGCAACAATATGTGCATCAGAATCTTCAATCACATCATGCATATGGTGGATCAAAAAAAGTTGAAAACATGCTTAGGAGTCAGGACTTTGTCTAACTGGATTTCATTTTTCATGTTTTTTCTAGAGCATCAGTGGCTTCGGTTTCTTTCGGGATGGATACCGGTACATATTCTCATTATATACAAAAAATATTGAAGTGATCGAGGGACAAGAGCGGGTGCAGGAGGAGGAGGGGGAGGAGGAGGATGTATTACCGCGGTGGTCCCATTGAGGAACATACGGGTACTGTACCTACATACACTTGCCTCTACAGTGTATGCTACAGTTATCTACATCTTAAGCCGTTGTGATAGAAGTACAAAGAAATCGTCTCGCAGCCCTCGAATGCAGACAGGAAAGAAATAGTTGTGATTCTGAGCAATGCGGGCCCCTTCATATATTCAGTTGTGGCTCCAGTATGCCTGGCTTCAGAGGCCTACGCGCGGATCACGTAGGAAAATAAAAACGGGTATAGTTGATGCCCCTAGCCCGGCAAAGCCCCTCATAAATCGGGGGCTCCCCTGAAGGTCTGAGACATCCTTTGCTGTTGTCCGAAACAGCCCGAAGGCCATCTTCAATGCAAGGCATATTTCAGCCCCGGAGCAAGACCCGGGGATACAGACTTAGTGAAGTCATTAAATCCTGCCGGTCAGGCGTTCGCACCTGCAAGGCATTAACAGTCTTTATTGACTGTAAATGTGGATTTGTGCCGAATCTCTATCTGGCACGATGGATTGGGAGAATATCTTCCCTGCAGTCGAGTTGTCTCTCGCTGCACCACGCTTTGACAACGCTGCATGTCGCATACCAATGGATCTCCTGGCATCGAGGAAAGTCTCTCGTGCGGAGGACATGATGGTCAGGAGCATTAATTCTTGGCAGGAGACGGCGCGAAGTGAAGGTGGGATCAAACCACTCCATCGTTCCAACAAATTTCGAGATCAAATTTCTTCGAGGAAAGTTCGTCCACTTCCCGGAGCTCAATCCCTTTGTAGATTTACAGAGAGCAGGAGAGGATGTGTCGGTACCCACTCCGAAAAACACCGAAGGGATTGCGTGATTTCTAAAAAAAATAAAATTGAAATCCAGGACCACAGGGAGGATTTAGACCAGGGCACGATAGTACAAAATGTGTTCTAAGAACATCTTATTTGAGGGGGGATGTGTCAAAAGAGCTGGGACGCGACGGAACAGGACGGAACTGAGCCTCATATATAGTCAGCAAAAGCCTCAAGAGTCAACGGATGTCAATGATGTCCAGCATCATTTTTTGTTCTCTCTACGACTTTCGCTTCCACCATCAGCCTGATGTATGGCTCTAGACTCGTCTCTAGAGAATTGATCCCAGCGGATTCAACGCCCTCGAACTTGGAGTCTGCATCTCTCTAACCGCTCGCCATTGATCCCGCCTGACATAGAAATATCTGTCAGCACTGAGCTGCAACGTGAAGTTTTCAGCCTTTCAACTTAGCTTTCTGGCTACAAAACGGTTCCCGGATCTCAGTTCAAATTGCAGCCACTGCTGCAGTCTCCACCGGCGGCAAGTAGCTAGCTAGGACTTCTAGTCCTGCATGGCTGTTGGTCATCGCCGACAAGGCAGCATTCACAAAGTATGTAGCCGCGGGTTCATGGTAGTCGCCACTGGTGAGCATGTCAACACTTGCTATTTCATCATTATTTAGGTACGGATATTATTTAGGTGCGGAGTCCATGGTGCAAGCCTTTAGCGGCCGGAGACGAGGCAGACGATGCGGACGGACGAGAAGACTTGGGTCGAACTATAGAGGATGACAGTGAGCCATCTGAATTTCAGCGCATACTCGTCCACTCACGTGTAACACGAGTTCTTAACGGGAACTGTAGCAAGAAGGCCGCCGTGGAGGCCGTCGCAGACAGCTACAGCGGATCAATAAAAACTCGCGGTACGACTGAATGTAATCTCACAGTTGGTGAACGTTTCAATTCTGCACTGGCTAGCGGGAATAGTTCCAAGAACGATGTTGAGGGAAGTCGCGTCGCCGGGCGTTTCCTGACAGAATTGCATGTCGGTTATGCCAGTCCAGGTAGCAAGCGGCGTGCCGGAACAGTCACTCGTGCTGAAGGAGGACAGCGTAGGGGTGGTATTCGTGGCGAGTACGAGGCTGGCGGCTGCGAGAAGGACGGCGATGAACTGCATGGTTGGGGAGGGTTGAGGTACGAATGACCCCCACAACCAACCGACAACGTCTTTTATATGAACGCGTGTGCCTCAAACAGACTTTGACCCCAAGGGCAACCGTATGTGTGTTCCTGGTAACCCAGGCGGTACGGGCTGATCTGGTGTGATCCGCGCCTGGAGCCACGCGCACTGAACAAAAAGCTGCGGAGATCCGGAGATCAGAGGCAGATGTGCGAAGTTTGTGGATCATGTGGAGCGGCGAAGTTATAAAATGTGGGAACTATTATTGTAAATATGAACTTCAATGCAACTTCAATGACATTGTCATTGAACTTGTTTCAAATTCCGACTCAAATATAATTGGCCCGCTCGGGCCTCCCAAAACCCCCTCCTGCTCCGCGCGTGAAAACTCCAATAGCGAGATGTAAATGGCATTACTTTTGGTTGAAGCGTTTATATAACTGTTCAACTTAATTCAACAAACGTTGTTAAAAAATTGTCGAATCGCGCGTTTCACCTTGGTTTCACCAAGCTTGCTGACCCGGACCGTCATGACGACGGCGCAGTACCCGAAAGTCACAACTGGTCCGTCACGGTGTTCGGCTGACCCCCGAGAGCCTAAAAGATTTAGCGCCCTCGGTACATAGGTAGACTATTACCGGAGGGCCCTAAATTCTTTCCCAGAGCTCGGAGTCTGCCCGTACCCCAGCCTTTTTTTGACTCGTCCGTCTACCACTAGGTGTCGCCCTTGGCGCCTCTAACCTTGCTTGGTGAGGCGAGTTGTCAGCACGAGTCGCAGCTGTTCCAATGATTCCCATCCCCTTTGGTCGGCGTAAAATCATATATTCGTGAAGAAGGTATCATAGTTACGTCGTAATACGTACAAGTCGTGTAGTTGTCGTTAAAGGTCGTCAATAGGTCGTGAATCATTAAATAAAATAAGGGCAGCGCAAATCAGGAACGAAGACGAAGCGAGGCGGAGCCTGGGCACGGTGCTTACCGTGACCTTTGAGCCCATGTGCAGTTAGGAGAGGAAGAGCGCTCCATTAATGACTAGTTACGTTTCTTCCACGTTCTGGGCGGGTGTGATGGAAGTACATTCGTCCCGAGCCCATCGAGGTAGAGACGGCCAGGTAGTTGTTCTAGGTCAGCCCCTGTAGCGAATGAGAGTGGGCGACATTATTTAGCCTTATTTGTTTTTGGCAAGGTCCAGTTTCATGGGGCGCAGTTGCTATACAGCACTTTTCAAAAAAGTAGTTTTGATCGAGTGGTGCTGCTCGATTTGTGCTTACCATTGTTTATATTTAACGACGTCATGACTCCACTGCTTGTTCAAAATCCCCAGAAAATCGGGCCAGTTTTTTGTACCACTTGCCAAAACTTGCATCCAAGTAGCATGTAACTGCCCTCAAGATGATAGAGCCATGTGTAGCCACACAGAAAGCCACAGGACAATTCAGACCAATTTCCTGTGTGGAGCGTCCAGCTCCACAACCAGCTTCGCCGAGGCTAGCCGACGACTCAGCAACAAACAAAGGTCAGCAAGAATCGAGTAGCACCACTCGATCAAAACCCGTCTACTTTTTCGAAAAGTGCTGTAGTATTTGGACTTATTTGTCTTTGGCAAGGTTCGCTTTCGACGGGCGCGGTTACTATAGTATTTGGATGTATTTGTCTTTGACGAAGTCATGGCTCTTTACGTCATAATTTCGGGGGAAGGAGACCTTGACAAGCAAGGTGATGCCCGATTTCGGGGACTCTGGGAAGAGTGGGAATTCGAAGAGACCGCAGATGATACACTCCAATCTTGTTCCAACCACCGCTTTTTACTGGCACCTGGGAGCCTGTGGCCCTGTGAGGCTTGCAGCGATCTTGGGCAAGCCAGAGATTATTGGCGGAGCACTGGCAGGCGGAGGATGGTAATTTCGACGAAGGGACGATAAAGATGGAGAGTACTCTCTCTCGGGAATAATTATATCGCGCTCAGAACTGCCCAATAAGGGCGTGGGAAAAAATGCCGAGACCCTCAGCCTCCCGAAAACCGGTTTTATGGCCCTAAGGACGAACACTGGCTGAGAACGGTGGTGGCTTGGAATTTTCCGTATAATAATGGGAAAGGCACATAGAGGATCTTGTTCAATGTTATGAAGTTGAGGATTATCGAAATGATTGTTGGTCCGAACGGTTTCGTCAATAGTATAGTCTTGAAGATCGCGTACCTGTCAAACAGCAGTGAAGTGTGTCGAAAGGAGAGGCATCATTGTAATATCATTCGTGTTTCAGTCGGGCTGTATTTACTATATATTGTTCCTAGACACACTTGACAGAGTTGAATTGCCGACAGTCCAGCCTATTGCACGGAATACCTACGGCCCCTCCAGATCGGCACCTCGGCGCATCGGGATTTCTATATCTGGCATACAACTCGCGTCGTCTCCCTGCAACGCATGATCCAGAAATTCTTTCGGAGACCCAAACTGCATGCGATGGACGGTGAGGCAGCCGTCAGCCCAAGAGTAGTAGCGGCCGGCAGCGGTGAAGAGGAAGAACTCATCCCCATAGCTGGTCAAGTACGCCACAGGCTCGATGGTGCCGGGTACATGGAAGTCATCGTTGAACATTTGTTCTATCTTGAGCTTTCCATCGACGGTCTCCTCATAGTAGCGGAGGCCGTCCCACCGCTCCCAGTCGGTCGACCACGGCTTGGAAAGGGATGGATCCCTGTACCAGTCGCCGTGTATCCAGGTGCGGGAGGGTAGTTCATCTTGCCAGTCCTCTGTGTGAGGATTGGGGAATGGCCCATACCCGATAGGCTTGAATTCTGGCATGGGCCGGGAATTAAGAGACCTGCATGATGGGATTCGCAAATTGAATAGACGAAAGATGCTCGAAACTTACGATGTGCATTTACAGTTCGGTTTGTCGCAAGGTTCGCCTAAACTTTGGCTAATTGAGGGGAAGTACGGCATTGTCACCATTGGGTTGCTTTTTGGAAATTCTACTGGCGTTTTTATGCGTCCATACGAGAGGCTGTGCGACCGAGGTTGTGCGATCGGGCTGTGCTTCGGGTCGACCCCTGATCGCAATCGACGATCAAAATTTAACTGGTACTTAGGTTCAAGTCGCTTAAGTACAACATAACACATTTTTTCTATCTTTCTCAATTTTCATCCAAATGCCTTGAAGAAAATTGTGCAGCCTCCTCTATATTTACGGCTGGTTACGAGCCTGACAAGGTCTCTCCAAACTCATAATTGCACCACTTTTCGTAACACCCGGCTTGATCCGCCCAACATATTCCATATCTTTCCAACGGTGATGTCACTCGTCGGAGACTGCCGAACAAGTTCACTAACTTTCAAGCACTGTGTCTACTATTGACACATCTCCATCCTCAAGCACCTTCTTATCAGGCAGTCCAATGACGCCAACGCACTATCAATGACATGCTTTAGCGCATCATTTTGCAGTTGAATGGCACAACGCTGCCGTCCGGTGAGTGGCCAGTAGGATCTGGGGTGGCTGGAAGAAGGAAATGGCAAAGGATACGGATACGCGCAAACGAAGAAGATAAGGGGACTCAGTATGCTGGGTTGACGCGAAGATTAGAGATACATATGGATGAGAAAATGTAAACAGCTCTGTACCAGATAGAGACGTGGTCCCATTTAACAGAAATTAAACAAAGCATTGCAACAAAAACAGTACTCTGATGCGGAGCTCTCAGCAAAGTATCAAACAGGGTTTCAAGCAAGGTCCTTGTCTACGAAGTCGGCGTTTCCTCGTAGGTAAAAAGTGATCCAAACAAATCAATTTCTGTATGGCCACAGAGCTGCTTTTTTGACGAATCCATTGAGAGATATGCATTTTACAGCTCTCACATTCACCTGAAAAAAAAATCGGCCCGGCCATAGCAGCGGAAGGGGCAAAACACGTACGTGTTGTTTCGCTCAACGGTTAATTACTGTACGTCAAGAGGTCCGATATTCTATTTTTCTTTTAGGAAGTTATTCCATTCTGCCATTCTTCAGGATCACATCTCGGTTTCTGGTCCGAAATTCTGCCCAAGGGACCATGGGGTACCTGCAAGGAAGTGGAAACGAGATTCGATTTCAGATGCCCAAAAGTTGCTCTTGATTAGAAAGTTGCATCAGTCTCCTATTGTCACTTCTGTACGCCTGATATATTTGTTCAACACGCACTGTTGATACTTATCCTGTGCCGAGGCCACATTGTTGGTTTTCTCAGATTGTACATTCCATCTGTACGTACTCAAGTCATGGCGTGCAGGATATCACGTCGTCTCTCGCACGCCATTTGAGTCCAAGATGGTACTGACTTCATTCATTTCCACCACTGGAAAGGGGACTGGTACCAGTGTGGAGCTACAACATTATTGTACGCTGGAAACAACCGTGGGAATATATATCACTGTCACTCGGGAATGGCGCCTCCTCTCGCAGTCAGTAATTCCGCGGAACAAGCCTCACTCCGGGCCGGGCAGACCGCAATGTTCGCATCACCAAAGCTGGCTTGATCCGAATCTTTGAAACTGGCTGGCCAACCACTTACCCTTAAAATCGTCAGGTTCTCCTTCATCCTCTTTCGAGTCGAATCACATCCATTAGGAGCATACAATATCACAAACATTTTGCGATTTCATGGGTACGGACTCGGAAGTTCGATCGCGGCGCACACCTTTAGCCGCTGGTGATGCAGAGGATACGGACGGACGAGAACACCTGGCTCGAGCTGCAGATGAGGACGGTGAGCATCTGTACTTCCATGCATCCTCGTCCACTCACGTGAAACACGAGTTCGTATCGGGAACCGTAGAAATGAACTGGCCATTGGTGCCGTCGCAGTTGGCTGCGGCGTGTCAGTGCAGACCTCAGGACGACAGGAATGTGATCTCACAGGAGGTGTACAGGTCTATTTCGCACCTGCCGGTTCCGGGAATGACGCTGAGGGCGATCGCGCCGCCCGGCGTTGCCTGGCAGAATGCATTTTCGGGCACACCGGACCAGGTGGCGAGCGGCGTTCCGGAGCAGCCCGCCGCGCTGAACGAAGAAACCGTCGGGGTGGCCAGTGCGACGCTGGCGGCTGCGAGAAGAAGGGCGAGGAGCTGCATGAATGAAGCAGGTATGGGACGAATAATCACCGTGACGAAGACGATGGTTCTTTTATACATGAGTAGGCGCCGGACGGGTATTATCTTTCCCGCTTTGGGTGATCGGATCCCACAGTTCTCGCTGGTATTCGCTTGGTTTGGGATATCAAAACTTTGCCGAAGGGGAGTATTACCCCATTTTTTTTAGTTTGTAACATATAAGTGAAGACTCCAATTGAATAGGCCATGATTAAGTACATTCTGTAAGAGGATGTGAAAGATCAGATGTCGGAACGACATCAGATCTCAGATCCCACCCCACTCAGCGTCGTCAACATTGTTCAGCGTGCGAACATTCGAATTACAACCGCGGGAGTATATCTGACAATGATGCCGGGGGATGGCCAAGTGGACCTTGAATGATACTTCCTTCCTGATCTACCCCATACGAGCACCCGCGCCCAACCGGCGCCCCCAACGTTGCTCTCCAACGTTCTGAACCTCTGGATGTCATCTAGCAATGCCAAGTGCGCATGCGACTCTTCGCGCGCCGATTCGATGCACAGTAACATGGATAGTGCACCTCACTGTTGATCCGCCGTTTTCCAAACTGCATGGGCCGCTGCAGGCCATTTCGACGTCCGTCTATCACTGCGGCGATCAAAAAATATACCCCCAGGAAAAACGGCCCTGTACCATAAAATTCCATTTCCTGCCTAAATATTACCTTGGATAAAAATAGGGAAATAGTCCGAATTTTTCCTACCAAATTTCCCCAAGCAAAATGAATACTTCCCTACGGAAAAAGTCCAACCTTTTCTTTTAGAATGACCTGAGGAAACAGGCAGGATTTTTCCTCAGGAAATTCCCGGGCCATAAGCGAGGCTGTTTGTCTCGGAAATCGGCGGGGAAAAAGTTTGTCTTTTACCTAAGAATCTCCTTGGGTGAAAGAACTTCTTTTTCCTCAGGAGATTTTTGGGAAACAGCCCGGCTATCTTCCACGATTTCTCCTGAGGATATTTTGAGGCGCACGCGGCCAGTCCACCTTTTTCGGGACCGCCTCAAACTTGTCGTCTCAGGAGGACATCCACTAGGAAATGGCCCAGATGGGGAGATATTTAGAGGCAAAAATGAACGGCGCTTGGCGGCCGGTGCGTGGCCGGCGCGTGGCTACGCGCGGCGTGTTTCCGGCTTGCTTTGTTCTCCAACAGACATCCGGTCGGGGTGTCATGCCAACGATGACTATGTGGCCCAAGCCTCCCAAGCTATGTACGGTTCTGGATCTCAATTCAAATTGCGAATGGTCTCAGCAGGTGCCCGAGATCTACAGCGAACCGTCCACGGTTGACTACTCTCACTAAGACTGGCGGTTAGTGATCGGAACGCTTTCACATTTGCCTTGGTCTGCTCAACGGTAACTCTTGCGACGGTCTAGGCCCATCATCGATTCGTTCATATTCTGATGTTCCGTACGTACTCTTTACTTATACGTATACTAACTAACTTCTCAAGCTCGCTTCGTCGGTGGTGCCTTGCTGAGGCTATACGAGGCTATACTGCTCTACGACGCTAAATTGCCGGACTGCTAGACCCAGGCTTGCTGGTGATCCGCACCGCTTTACTGGGTCAACGTTGTTCGGTGTGTGAATCTTCGGCGGTCAGTCCGTGCGTGAATTCATCGAAGGTTTACTCCGTGTGAATCCATCGACTAGGCCGGGGGCACTGCGCATAGCTGACTACTGAACTAGGAGTCTAGAACAAACAGTGCAGAGCCTATCACCCCCTGGTGTGCGGCGGATGAGTAAGTAATATCGACACGGAACCATCTTACTTAGCTTACTTCCCGCTCCAACAAGGTTAGGTTGGAGGCCGTGTACGGTGCCCACACTTAATAGTAGGTAGTGTTCTTATGGGGCGAGCGAATAGTGTAATATCAATATCAATATGGACTCGGATTTGATTACTATATATCGGATGGCGGACTCTAATAGACATGGTTTGACGTATGATTGAACAGCGTAGACCTTCGACACCCATGAATGCACTATGCCTCGTATTCTAGTTTTCTTGTGGGAATTTATTTATTCCGTCTTAAAATCCTTCTGGAGAAGTAGTAAATCACAGTTATTATGATATATCAGTTGTGTCGGAGAAATTCTGCCCGAGATTATGAGCCGATAAAGTATATGACGCCTATTATAGAAAACCGGCGATCACTGCGCTCAGTAGTCGAAGCCATTTTTAGGTGCATTTCCGAACAATTGGAAGGCTAGACGCGAGTCGACATACTTGGGTCGCGGCTGCTGCCGGTAGGCCTCGGCACAATATCTTGAGCGAATTGTCTCAGGCCTCCTGGAGAGTACCAGTGTTGGAGTGCGAGTTTGCGTGTGCACGCACTTCCCCCGTGGCGCACTGGCTGCCAGGTCCCCGCCGTTCATTCCGCCGTTCATTCCTTCTGTGTTGCTGCCCGTTACTGTACCCGACATACTAAATTCGTACCTTAATTACTCCAGAATAGTATTCAAGTACTGCAGACAACGAAACATTCCCTGCGCGTTTGCAACGGGTTTGCTGCTAATACTGCATTGCTCTATTGATTCCAACAACAAGTGCGTAAGAGTACTCAGAGAGATGCAACTTTAGAATGCATTCTAAAAGACGATCTTCGTTTTCTCACATTCCGTCTCGATTCATGGTGCGCATGTGTACAATTTTGTCCGCGCTCGAACTACTCACGACAAAGAGAAAGAAAACAACCGTGGGAGTATACCTGTCACATCAATGGAACACGGGGATGGCCGAGCGGACTTTGAAGTTGAGCGACTTTACCTTGGTCCACCCCGTCCAAACCACGTCGACTCAACGGCGCTGTCCGAATCGGAACTGGTACAACGACGCTGTAAATGACGTGTAGTCCGAGTGCGAGGCATCGCACGCTGATTACGCTCGTCGCTGGCTGGCTGGCAGCCAAGATTCCAAGACTGGCCGCGTGTGGGCCCGTGGCATTTCAATTCTATCTGGTATGTGCCGCTGCGGGTCAGACTCTTCTGAACTGGACTCGCTGAATCTCGCCAAGCGCTCGCCCCTGTTAAACCCATCTGCCACTGCTGCCCGGATTCGCGGTTGATCTTTCACGTCGACGACGCAACGGCGCTGCCCGAAATTCAATGCTGGGATGTCGTCTATTGGTGGCTGCAAAGCGCACTGGGCTGGCAGATCCAAGATTCCAAGCAATGATCCAAGATTCTGGCACGTTCTACTGCCAGTGGCGTGGGGCGACATTTCACTTCCATCTGGCACAGTGCGACGCTGCGGGTCAGACTCTTTTGAGCTGGACTCGCTGAATCTCGCCTCCCAGCACGCGTGCGCCATTAAACTCGTCGGATATCTGCCACTGGTGCCCGACTTCGTTCGCGGTTGATCTTTCGAGTGGATCAAGGCTAGATCCACGTGGAGTTAAGTACGCTGAATTACCCCCGGCTGGCAGGTCCAAGAATCCAAGGCCGGCGCGGGGTGGCATTTCAGTTCTATCTGGCATGCGACGCTGCGGGCCTTGGCGAGTACAAGTTTTGGACCTTGGACTCAATAAACCCATTTGATACCCGACTGCAAAGGGAAAGTTACTCAGTGCAGTGCTAGATCTTTCCGTGCTGCAGAATCGTAATGACTCAGGGATCGCAATTCACATTGTGCAGGTGCAACCCCCCAGATCTCCATTAGGCACTGGCAGTCAATCGGGACTCCGCGCATCCTCTCTTCGGGTTTGCTTCGAATTCGGGCTGTGGCCGGCTGCCGTGGACAACGTTAACACTTCGAGCCGCCGTCAACGACGTGGATTTGGTTGTATTCTGACGCAGGACTCAAGGTCTAGATCTAGTGCCAGAGTGCTGTAGAAGACGACACCGCACCGCTTCAGTGCTTCACGTCGAGCGAGTGGAATCACGCGGGGTACACTTGGTTCGCGTCTGCGCTAAATTAATCGTCGCGCGTGTGCGCTCTCGTGGATTCACTACATGGCTCCCTCCGCGCTAATCCGCTGCATAGGAACGCTATCCGATTCGAAGATTTGATTTTGACGCGCACCGCTTTTCCCAGTGGCTGCTTCGTGGATGCATGAATCACACTATGTATGTTACATATGCCGGGAAAGGGGCATCCGAGACTAGGTCAGGAGACGGAGCGCGACCGAGTATGTATCACATATATGGGAGGTGCGTATGTACCCCGGGTTCGTTCACCAGACACATATTCGAACAATCAACCTACTTACGCGGGTCTGCGGTCGAATTCCGAACAAGGTACGTATGTCTATATATATTATTGATGCACTTGGGCCTGCCTCAGAGAAATTGATTTATGTGCAGAGAGGATCTACGAACTTCGACGTTGGGGCCGGGGTGGGATTCCTTGCATGGGGTAATATATTGATTATCCTGGTACTTATCCATCTGCATCTGCTAGGCTTTATTCGGCGCGTAGGATATTAAGCGTCCTCTTTTCGATAAGCTTGTAGTAATACAGAAGTGCCTTGAGCTGAAAGAATTATTTATCTGTACCCCGGGTCTCCCATCAACGCTCGAAAAATCAACCTGCGGTTGGTTTCTCGAAATCAAAGGTTTATTTCCCTGCCTCGAGACGTACCGATTTATTTGCAGAGAGGACTTGAACCTCGGACCGGGGCTACTTTCATGCACAGCATCATCATCTGCTGGAGGTGAGCAATGCTAGTATTATAAAACAAATTTTCAATCGAACCGCAAGTTGGCTCTGGGTGAATTCGCCGTTTCTCGACACAGTAGCCAAATAAAGCGGTCAAAGCGAGCCAATGCAAGTGGTTGTCTTGGCAACCGTTACGTCATCATAATAATGGGCCTACTTAAGGGCGACGTGGGAGGGCTAGCATGAGATGCCGGACAAAAGAGTGAGATGGATGAGGAAAGAGAAAAAGAAAAAGAAATAAGAGAATGGAATCTACTACTTACCGTCTGAGATCTGAGGAGGAGGATGGCATCATCTCCTTTATTTATTTTTGATCGCCTCTGTGCTGCTCTTTCCCATGGCTGCGAAACGAGGGCGCCCTCCAAATCTGACGCTTAGACCGCCCGCGGCGGCCAAGATTGAGCTGGAGGCGCCGTCGCCGGTTGTGTCTGACCTGGATGAGGACTTTGACGACGACCTTGTTACGCTGGACTCTGATTCGTCGCCGGAATCAAGTCCCATCGCTGCACTGATCTCGACTGACGACTCTGACGAGGACATCTCCAAGGACTTTGCTGAGCTCGAGCAGCTGCGGCAGAATGTGCAGAAGAACCTGCGGCTCAGGCCCATCCGGTCGTCGGGATCGCTGCCCAAAGTGCGACTGGGGTCGACGTCGCCGTGGGACCCTGACTCGGAGATGACGAGCCCAGAGTCGAGCATATCCTCGTACTTTACGCCGCTCGAGAACGGGCCACTCAGCGCACGCTTCATTGGATCAGATCCGACATCCACCCTCGCACCGCCGCGCCAACCACAGCCCATCCAGCCCCAGGTCCTCTACGACCGCCTCTGCTCGAACCGCCGCCCGCTGCTCATCGACACCCGTCCCCCAGCAGCCCACCTCGCATTCCACATCCGCTACAGCATCAACGTCGCAATCCCATCCCTCATCCTTAAGCGCTCCCGCAAACCCGGCGGTGCAGCGTTCCAGTCCCTCGACGCCCTGCGCCAGTTCGTTACCACAGAGCAGGGAAAGCGCGACTGGGACGACCTCATGCGCCCGGCTGGGCCATGGGACGGCGACGTCATCGTGTACGACGACGAGATGGACCTCACCCTCCTGCCCGTCATCGCGCCACTGCTGAGCTACGGCACCGCAGACTACCTCGCCGGCGGCATATCCTCCGCCGGCCACCATCCCGATCTCGAGACACTCATCTTGTCTGGGGGCGAGTACGACTACGGCGACGACAAGGGGCCAACAAAGTCCGGCGGGCTGTTCCAACTCGACACCCAGACGGCCCTGCGCTCAAAAAACATGCCCCAGGTCGACCAGCAGCTGTCTGGCTCCCGATCGCCCCTCCCCCTAATGTCCTCGGTCATGTCGGGCAACAACCGCTCGCAAGTAAACATCGTCGACGCAACGCCCTCCCCGCCCCCCTCCCAGGCCGGCTTCCGCCGCCCGCCACCTCCCCGCCGCCCCAGCGCTCCCAACCTGCGCAAGCTCGACACAAAGTCCGCCGAGCGCCTCAACGCCCCAAAACTCCAAGTCCGCACCCTCCCCCTCAAATCCAGCTCGCTCTCCCTCAAAGCCAGCTCCCTCTCCCTCGCCCCGCCCAACCTTTCCATCGCACTCGGGCCCCCCTCCCCCTCCCGCGGCCTCACCATCTCGCAGTCGCCCACCTCCGCGACCACGCCGTGGTCGCTCTCCTCCCCGCTCTCCGGCGGGCCCGACGACTTCCCCACGGCCTACTTCACGCCGCCGCACACGCCCGGCACGCCGCGCGGCCACGGCTACGGCAAGTCCTTCCGCGGCGGCGGCGACTGTTCCCCGCCCACGTCGCCCGTGACCGCGCGACCCGACGACCCGCCGACGACGGAGGAGCCGTTCCCCGAGTTCAGCATCAGCACGATCCTGCCCGGCTTTTTGTTCCTGGGGCCCGAGCTGACGACGCCCGCCCACGTCGCGGAGCTGCAGGCGCTCGGCGTGCGGCGCATCCTGAACATCGCGGCCGAGTGCGACGACGACCACGGGCTGCACCTGCGCACGGTGTTTGAGCGCTACGTCAAGATCCCCATGCGCGACACGGTGGAGGAGGAGAATATTGCGCGGGGCGTGCGGGAGGTGTGCGATATCCTCGGTGCGTCGTTGTGCTTATTGCGTTTGCTGTTGCTGATTTAATTTTTATAGACGACGCACGGCTGCACTCGGCGGCGACGTACGTGCACTGCAAAGCGGGGAAATCGCGCTCGGTGACGGCGGTGATGGCGTACCTAATCCACGCGAACCACTGGACGCTCTCGCGCGCGTATGCGTTCGTGCTCGAGCGGCGCAAGGGCATCAGCCCGAACATCGGGTTCGTGAGCGAGCTCATGACGTTCGAGGAGGAGGAGCTCGGCGGGAAGAGCGTGGGTGTGCAACCCTCCGCGGAGGGCGGCGCGACGGACCAGCAGGATCATGGCCACGGGCATGGCCACGGGCACGCGAATTACGGGGTGACGGCGGGGAATCGGCGCGGGGGGCACGTGCGCGAGAGCTTGCCGCCCGTGTTTTCGAGCAGCCAGAGCGCGGACGCGATGCTGGCGGACTTTGGGAGCACGGTGAGCGCGGGGCTGGATGTGAGGGGCGCGATGGGGGATGCGGGGCAGGAGATGGAGATTAAGGATGCGTCGGGGCGGTATCGGCATGCGCGGCGCGCGCCGGTGGATGAGACGACGTTGCAGCCGCTGAGGCGGGTGAGTAAGGCGGGGTTGGAGAGCTCGGCGTATTCGTGACAGTAGCGGTGGGCCCGTGGGCGGGTGGGTCCGGTCCGGCGTCGGTGCGCTTTTTGCCACCTCGGTGTCGGGGGGCTCTTGTTGCTCCGCTCGCGAGCCCTCTTGTTGCGCGTGTCCTCATGCGTGCACGACCCCTCTACCTTATTTATACAAGTACTACATCATACTTACTACTATGCTCTTTTGTTATTTGGCGGGTCGTTCGGTGTATATATTGCATGTCATAGCTGGGTTTTTCTTTCTTTCTTCTCTTGTGGGAGTACTTCTAGTAATGTTTATAACTACTCTTTCTGGGGGGGGGGTGGTTGTATGTGGAAAGGAGAAGGGGAATGGGGCAGGGATGTGGATGTGGATGTGTATATACTAGTAGTGTGACCTGAGAATAAGATTTAGAGGGCGCCGTGCGAGGAGAGCCCACAGCATTGTCCGAGATTTATTTTTTGTTCGGCCCGAATTTGCGTTTGGATTATAATTCTAGTGGGTCTAGATTCTGGGCTAATTATTTTTTTTGGCCGCCGAACTTTTGACCTTTATATATATATATAAGTATCAGAAAAATCTCCGGGGCTCTCGAAGAAGCACATCCTCGCAATTGGTTCTCGAGCCAGGACGAAGATCCAAAATGGAATTTTTGTCCGGACCTGGCAATTAGGACTCCCCTCCCGTCACTGACTCAGAATGTGAAACCTCTCCGGACTTTCGGTTTTGCTTCAGAGGTTTTTGAGCTCATATGCGATTGATCTTGTCCGAGCTTGGCCCCCCCGACCTCGGGGACGGCAAATGGTGATTTTTGTCCGCGCCAACTACGATATAAATTATAAAATAATATAATCATCTCCCCCGGCATGCATTATTTGCAGGATGGGTTATTACATATGCTTTGCTGAAGCGGCCCACTTATACTGATCTTGGTGGTCAAACTACTTATTTAATTGGCCTGAATCGCATACGCCTCCAATATCTAGAGTCTAGTCGGAAAGGGGGGTTTTTTTTTTCGACAACATTGTGTCCTTGGTCCAAATTATAGTCGGGAATACTTATATAAAAATCGGCCCTTTTTTCTTTTAAGAAACGACATTCTCGGGCAGAGAATAATACGCATACCTCGCATTTTCAAGTTTTCAGAATTCCCGCTTTTGCATTTTTCGGCTTCGTTTCAGGGAGGAGTCATGCGCGTAGGGAGAATATTTCCAGGTCAAAGCATGCTGTTTATCTCCCGTTTTATTGTGTATGCCCTTCCGGAGCCTCAATTTCTTTGACTTTCGATTTTGATCCGGCAAACCGGCCCGACGCGGATCACCGATGCGATCACATTATATCGCTTTGACCGCAGGTTGAATATTCTTCCATGCTTGTGGAAGTTGCAACAGTCCATTCTGTAGTGATAAAATGTTTCGGGGCAGTTTCAGCTTGCCATCTGCACACCAGAGCGGCGTGGTGGCGTGTATTTGTTTGTTGTGTATGTTCCGTGGTATATAAATACTTACTATCGTGCCCTATGGGTCTGAATCCTCCCTATGTACCTGAATTTCGATTTATTGTTCTTTTCCTGTGTGTTTTTTTGGCCCCGTTATCCTCTGGCTTTTCTTACTACATATCTAATGCATGTACCTGCGAAATAACTAAGGGATTCAGTGAGGGAAACATATAGTTAGCTCGTCGCTGGGCTTGTTGATGAGAGCGTAATATGGAATCTTACTGAGTTTCTCTATGTCCGCTCATCGCGAAGCCCCGGAAAAATTCAGGCATGTTCTTACAAAGAAAATAAAGGTTTCTGCATCTTATTATTCTTTTAAGTACCACTGGTAAGCAAAAGCGCGACGGTTCAAACTCCGCTGCCAAGCTGTCAAATGCTGTGACATTCGGTGACAATGTGGCTCTCTCGTCCGTCCAGGTCGTAGGCGCTTCGGCCCAGGAGCAAATTCTGAAGAGGCAGAAACCTTTTTTCAATGTGCAAGAATACACCTAATATTTTTGGGGGTGTCGGGGTGAACGGACATGGAGAAATTCCGTGGTATACTAAATTACCCGCTCATCATCGTGCCCGGCAATGAGCTAACTACATGTTTCCTTCACCGAATCTCTTAGTTCTTTCACGTGTTAGATATATATTAATTGAACCCGGAGGATACCGGGGGGAAAAACCTACAGGAAAATAGAAATTCAGGTACATAGGGAGGATTCAGACCCATAGGGCACAATAGTAATAGCCGAAGTAGTTCCGTTGGCAGCGATGCCATATGGTTATCAGTACTTTTTTGCTTGGCTCGCTTGGAGGATGCTTATCAGAACTGACAATTTACGAGACAAAACAGCTTCCGCTTACCTGCTGACGGAGGGCGAGCAGCATTTCTAGTCTCAGAGTCGGTCTACTTGAATTTGAATTTCCACTAGTATAAATTTGTGCTTGTATGAATCTCAGACAAACTTGAGTTACATGTAAGAATTGAGCGAGGGGCTTTGCTGTCGCCAAGTGGCGAGAGTGAATGGAGTAGTTACGAGTCCTAAAATTGACGGTTGCCATCATATTGTTGTGCCGCCGCGATGATAAAAATCTGAGCCAGTGGGAGAATTGTCACCTTGCCCTTCCCAAGGGGTGGTAAAGTTGTTGGAAATCGAACACTGGAGCGACAGCTACTCCTGGGCTCTGCACAGATTGAATGGCTAGAGTCAACCCAAAATGTATTTTGAATCGTTTTTGCCACTGAATCGGATATGATCTGTTTATAGACGTTCAGGACGGATGATGGTCAGATTCGAACGTTTCCTTAATTTAGTCGTATTATACTCAGCGAGTAGAAAAACACGGCACGGACCGATTAGAAATATATATTCTTTTCGCATCCTCCACTATTCATGGCACTCCTTATTTCTCATATCTCGATTGGCGCGGCCGCCACGGTAATTAACATACTCGTCGCCCTCATTCAACACACGCTCCCTCTTACTCTTGTCGCGCTCCTCATCTACGGTTTTCCTCCCGTAAATTCTGCGGTGGCATGGAATGTAGTCGCTCGTCGGCTCCACGGCTCCCTCTGGCCAACGCTTCTCCGCACAGACACTCTTCGCGGCACAGGGTTCCAAGTCAGGTTCTTCTCGTACATTTCCCTTCTCTCCACCATCCTCACCGTCGTCGCGGGCATCGTCATGCCCCTCGGCCTCAGCTCCGGGTCACCACGCCAGACCGCCCTACGAAGCGTCCCCGCAACATTTGTTGCGGACACATCGCCCATGGGTCTCGCAACGTCCCCGCGCACCGTGTACAAGTATAGCCGGACATGTTTCCGGGAGGTGTGCCCAGGAAATACCGAAAACACCACAGCAGCGATCGCGCCCGCCATCATCGACCGCTTCAACGCAACGCCGTACGGTCCCTTCAGTATGCAGTATCGGCGTTACTATGATGGAAGTGGGGGTGAGTAACACGAGCCACGCTTGGTTTCGGTCAGATTAAACAGTCTCGCGCTAGAGTATAACTACAGCACGACCCTCCAACAATTCTCAATGATGGAGTCCATCATCCTGCGCAAGGGGATCTTTGCGGTGGGCGGGTTAATTGTCGACCTTGAGAAGCCGGGTATCGGGCTGTGGAACCACACGTTTCCAACTGGGACGCCAAACGGGGGGGTGTGGGAGGAGGACGTGCTGTGGATTGAGCCTGTCTCCACATGCATCGACGCAAATCTGACTGTCGATTACGAGCTGCACGACCTCAGCGATGTGAACGGATTGGACAAGTACAACATCACCGACCGCGGAGGATTTTCCGACCTCACGCGCGAAAACCCTGAGTTGAACCACGACGGCCAAAAGCTCGAGCTGTGGCAGCATGCGTGGAAGGGCGTCGTGCTGAACAACTTCTTCACCATGCAAGCGTTGAACAATTTAACGAGAAACGAAAGCTATTCGGGACGCACATTCGCTCTCAACAATAACCTGACCTTGTGGCGGGAGGTAGGCACGATGCAGACCTTGCCCTTGCCGCTGGTAAACAGTAACTTGCTCAAGCCTGCCAACTACGTCGACCTGGAAACTGCGTGCCGAGGGTACAGCCACGAGGACACTGCGAATATCACGAACGTTGGGATCTATTGTAGAGTGTTTCTGGCGCTGCCGCGCCGCACGGACGGTGGCGACCAATTGATTCCAGGAGACAACTCTACATGGTCACAGCGCGTGTACGGGTGTGCTAGCGCCACTAGGGCGCGAATGCAACGCGTCCAATTCTCCTTCAATGGCTCGATGGATCTCGACGCGTTGAGCATCACGCGGAGAGACATTGATACACCGGTCCTTTGGGCCACAGAGAAGACGGATATAACCATCAGGGACATTAATTTATTCTGGGGACGGGTCCCGGATTCGCTGGAGGGGGACGCCTTGTTGTCGACAATTCGCAGCGACGTGTTTTATATACCGGCAGGGCACGTGGATGAATTGCCAGTGGGTATATCGACAGGGTGCGTATTAGGTCATAAACAACGGCAAATTGCACTCACGCGTTGTTCTATCCATGCAGGGGGACGCCGTCCCTCATACCTGGTTTAGCTTGGAACACCGTTATGGATTCCCTCTCCTCCGCAGCAAATGGAGATTTCCCAGATTATTCGGGGATGTCCAACTTCGCGTTGCAGCAAAAATACCAGTCTCTCATGCTCGCTGATCCCACTAACGGCGCAGCGCAGATCCTGAACCTCGTCTGGACGGATATCATGGCGAATAACATCCTAGGGAGTGATACACGCCAAACCCTACTTGTCGGCGAAAACGTGACCACGATTGCATACGACCTACGATATGCAATACCGGCGCTGCTGCTGCTTCTGCTCTGGGTTCCATCGGTCACCGGTGCATTGTTTGTGCTTGTCATGCCTGGGATGCTGAAGGTGTCGTATCTCCGGTATGTCATAAACCATACTGCTGCTGGTAGGATCGCCGTCGGGGATTCGGCGTTGCGGCCAATGAATCCGGCGTCACTGCCTGGGTATGCGTTACCTCAGGCCACCACTCCACACCTGGTGGACGAAACTCGATGGGCAGAAGGTGCGGGTCGCACTCCAATGTGTATGGACACTGGGGGATCGGGAATGGAATATTTGATGCCCATGAAAGGAGATTTTTCTCACGCATCGACTAGCTCGTAACTTCGTCAGGGCGTTTCTAGTGTGATCTGCCAGTGTTCGCACACATATGCTATCAAAATACCTGGCGCGCGCGACTTGTGTTGGTTTCTTCGCACAAAACTTCGGCCGGCCATACTACCTCAACAACCAGCTTCTACACGATTAAAGCGATTCTCATGACGGCGATTCTCTCACGCTTTTATCACCTTGAGAATCGTTGATAAGAATCGCCTCCAGAATCCTTACTCTGACCACCCCTAATATTCGCACCATGAGTCAAACTTAATTAAAATGTCCAAAAACGGGGTCATGGGACAACGCGGAAGCAGATTACTAAGAACGAGAAGCGATCACATTATTTCGCTTTGGCCGCAAGTTGAATATTCCTCCATGCTCTCGGGAGCTGCAACAGTTCATTCTATAGTGCTAAAATGGCTTGTATGTTTGTTTGGGGCACTCTCAATTTGTCATATACACACCCATCAGCCTTTTCCCAAAAAACTTGTGACAGTTTCGGGCTTTTTTGGTGTGAGTTTGTCGACAAGCCGATAAGCTCTCATCCAAAAAATTCTCTCCCATTATGAAAAAAAAAAATCGTTATGAAATGGCAATTGAGTGCCAGTGCAATGAAGTTTTTTTTTTTTTTCGGAGCTTGCCAAAAATGTCCTTCATGTTGTGGACTTTCCCAACTCTTCGGCTTTTTTCGGCTTTTTGGGCTTGTACAAGTATAGCGTCAATAATTCACTTTGTACAACTTCACTGGTTTTTGTTGGATTTTTGAGTAATTTGATGGCAACTTGATGAAAATTGTCAACTATTGGGGTGCAACTTGACCAAAGAGACAACATTTTGGGCCGAGTCAAAATTTGCTTCAACTTGTTCATTGACAGCTTTGGTTCAACTCAATTTACGAGGACTACATCTTGATGGAGGTCATAGTACAACTTCGTGTTATAGAAAAGGCATCACATAGGTAAAGTGGCCCTGGGAATAAGGAGTCGCAGTTATTGATTTCAAATCGATTAATTTTAACTGCTTACCGAGTGTTCAGTGTAGAAACTAGACACGATGATCTCAGTCAGAGTGCGTAGCAAAGGCAGGGCAGGGAAATAGCCTTGAACGGATAATATTAATTCTGTTAGTGAAGCAGAGTTCCTAATAATTTATTACCACGTATAGATAAGTTCCAAGAGTGTCCTGAATATTTACAGTAATTTACGGGCCCCAAAACAGCTGGGGATTTGAAAAATAACCCCACTTTGTTCATGTTTGTAATAGTTCATATGTACGTGTTTGTCATAACACCTCTCCGGAACTTGTGGCTTAAATATACCCCTACTTGTTGTTGTATACTCTGAATGTTGCATTTGGAACAAGTTGCTCACCTAGAAGTTGCATCTAAAAATGTTGTACGCTGAGAAGTTGTCGTCTGAATAACAAAGTTGCCGCTGATTTTAAAGAGTGAGAATTTGATTTTTTTTGACAGTATATCGCCCATATACAAAGCCCAAAAAAGCTCCACAAGTTTTTTGTGAAAAGTCTAATGCCAGAGGGACGTAGTGGCGTATTTTTTACGTGCCGCCGTGTTTGTTCCGTGAACATAAATGGCAGAAGTAAGAAGCAGGAGAGAATTGGTTCCGTTGATAACGATGGTTATCATGTACTTTTTTGCGGAGAGGATGCTTATCATAACGATGGGATCAATCAACCATCTAGGCCACAAATGTTAAAACAGCTTCAGCTCAGCTGCTGATGGTGAGTGAGGCACTCTGCGTGAGCTACTAGCTTCTCAACTTGAGTCCATAGTCCTGAACCTCAGCATTTATACTGAACCGTCTCAAAGTCAGCCGATTTAAATTTTCAGTTACACACGTCGTAAATTTCCTTCTGCATAAATCCACGAGCTTGAAAACCTCCAGTCAGGGGCATTAGAGTGGTAAGAGTCAATGACTTCTGCCATCATGAAGCACGAATTGTTGTGTCACCGCGATGATATAAATCTAAGTCACCTGGTCCCTCCCCTTCCCTCCCTTAGCTATTCTTTCGTTGGTGTTTTACCGCTATGAGATAGTAAGTTCCTAGGCCTGTGCATGTCGGCCTTATTTGCACTCTGTTGTCGGTCAAAACGTTACCTGAACACTACACTGACCACTCTTGGGCCACGCACAGATAGAGATATCTGGGGTCGATGCAAAATGAATTTTGAAGCGTTCCTGAAACTGATGACATGATCGTTTACAGATTTTGAAGGGAGATGATGGTCAGATTCCTTTACCTAATCCAGTGTCATTGTATTCTGCTCGTAGAAAACCACAGTCCGGACCGTTTCAAAACCTGCTTGTTTCTCCCAACCGACGGTCCGACAACTATTACTCATGACACTCCTTATTTCTCATATCTCAGTTGGCCAGGCCGCGACCGTGTTGAACGTTTTGGTGGCATTCCTCCAATACACGCTCGCTCTTGCTCTTGTCGCGCTGTTGGTGTATAGCGTTCCTCCTGTAAATTCTGCGGTGGCATGGAATGTCATCGCTCGTCGGCTCCATGGCTCCCTCTGGCCAACGCTGCTCCGCACGGACACTCGTCGCGGCACGGGGTTCCAAGTCATGTTCTTCTCGTACATTTCCCTACTCTCCACCGTCCTCATCGTCGTCGCGGGTGTCGTCATGCCCCTCGGCCTCAGCGCCGGGCCGCCACGCCAGACTGCCCTCCGAAGCGTCCCCGCAACATTTATTGCGGACACATCGCCCATGGGCCTCGCAACGTCCCCGCGCACCATGTACCAGTATGGCCGCATCTGTGGCGCGGTTGGTCCAGTTGCGTGCCCAGGAAATACCGATGGCAACACAACGGCGATCGCGCCCGCCATCATCGGCCGCTTCAACGCTACGCCGTACGGTCCCTTCGCTATGCAGTATCGGCGCTACTATGATGGACGTGCGGGTGAGTAGCACGAGCCACGCTGTTGGTTTCGGTCAGATTAAACAGTCTTGCATCAGGGTACAACTATAGCACGACCCTCCCACAATTCTCGATGAAGGAGTCCATCATCCTGCGCAAAGGGATCTTTGCGGTGGGCGGGTTAATTGTCGACCTTGAGAAGCCGGGTATTGGGCTGTGGAACCACACGTTTCCCGCAGAGACGCCGAACGGGGGTGTGTGGGAGGAGGACGTGCTGTGGATTGAGCCTGTCTCCGCATGCATCGATGCGAATCTGACGGTCGAATACGAGCTGCACCACCAGACCGAGATAAATGTAAACCTCACCGATCGCGGAGGATTCTCCGGCCTCACGCACGAATACCCTGAGTTGAACCGCGATGGCCAAAAACTCGATATCTGGCAGCATGCGTGGAAGGGCGTCGTGCTGAGCAACTTCTTCAGCATGCCCGCGTTGAACAATTTAACGAGGAACGAAAGCTATTCGGGACGCACGTTCGCACTCAACAGTAGCCGGTCCCACATGCACCCAGGCAAGATGCAGACAGTGTCCATGCCATTCTTGGAAATTGACCCGTTCAACCTCGACGGTGACCCCGACGGCGACCCCGACGGCGACCAGGAAGTTCAGTGTCAAGGGTACGGTGGCGCGGACACTGCGAATATCACGAACGTTGGGGTCCATTGTAGAATGTTTCTGGCGCCGCCGCGCCGCACGGACGGCGGCGACCCATTGGTTCCAGGAGACAACTCTACATGGTCACAGCGCTTGTACGGGTGTGCTACTGCCAGTAGGGCGCGAATGCAACGCGTCCAATTTTCCTTCAATGGATCGATGGATCTCGGCGCGTTGAGCATCACGCGGAGAGATATTGATACACCGGTCCTTTGGGCTACAGAGAAGACGGATGTAAACATCGCGGACGTTGATTTATTCTGGGGACGGGTCCCGGATTCGCTGGAGGAGGACACCTCGTTGTCGACTATTCGCAGCGACGTGTTTTATTTGCCGGCCGGAAGCGCCGATATCCTCGGTGTAGCAATTGAGTGCGTATTAGATCGTAAGCGGCGGCAAAATGGACTTACGCATTTTTTTATCCATGCAGTGGGATGCCGTCTCTCATACCTGCTTTAGCCTGGACCACCACGATGGACGCTCTCTCCTGGGCGTACGTACGAAGTAAGGGTTTCCCAGATTATTCGGGGAAATCCAACTTCGCATTGCAGCAAAAATACCAGTCTCTCATGCTCGCTGATCCCACTAACGGCGCAGCGCAGATCCTGAACCTCGTCTGGACGGATGTCATGGCGAATAACATCCTAGGGAGTGATACACGCCAAACCCTGCTCGTCAGCGAGAATGTGCCCACGATTGCGTACGACCTACGATATGCAATACCAGCGCTACTGCTTCTTCTCCTCTGGCTCCCATCACTCGCCGGTGCATTGTTCATACTCGTCATGCCTGGGATGCTGAAGGTGTCATATCTCCGGCATCTCATAAGCCATACTGCTGCTGGTAGGATCGCCGTCGGGGATTCGGCGCTGCGGCCAATGAATCCGACGTCACCTGGGTATGCGCTACCCCAGGCCACCACTCCACAACTGGTGGAAGAAACTCAATGGGCAGAAGGTGCGGGTCGCACTCCAATGTGTATGGACAGTGGGGGATCGGGAGTGGAACATTCGGTGCCCATGAAAGGATATTTTCATCACGTACCAACTGACTCGTCAGAGCGTTTCTAAACGATCTGCCAGTGTTCGCACACATATTATGCTATCAAATACTTGACAGGCGTGACTTGTGTTGGTTTTTTCGCACAACTTCGGCCGGCCATACTACCTCAACAACCAATGGGCGGATCGAAAGCTTGCCTGGGGTTAGGGCTCATGAAAAGATGGAGACATCTCAACGTTCTGCACCCGGTCTTGATCCTAATTGATCCCTCATGATCCGTTTGTTCCGCTAGATTAGATTGTGTACGTCTACCTAAGTATCTGCTTATAGCTTCCGGTTCCTGCTACTTATACACAACTTGTTCGTCGACCTGCGCCTGGTAGAAGGCTCCAGACAAAACTGCAAACACACAATCACAGTTAGTTCGCGGCAGATAGCATTTAATTCCCAATCTTTTGTGGCCCTAGACCCGGGACGAAGACCACATCACTTAAGTAACGAATGCAATTCTTCGTTTAGATCCCATCCTTTTAGCATGTTCTATGTTGTGATTTGAACCCCAAGTTCTTGCGGCGGAAACGCGGTTGACACATTCATTCCGGCACGACACATGAAGTTCATGATACCTCCACGACACGTTCAGCGGTACTCAGATCACATTCAGTGTCAGATGCTACCTTTTAGGGTGGAGCTGGGAGCCAGGAACATTTCTTATATTGGAAAGTTCTAGCCGATATTTATGGGTGTATAATTGATACAAGCGCGAGGAAGTAGAGTAGTCAATTTATTTCTTGCCTTATACGTGCACGGTCTCCTCTTGGGACGCTCGGAATCACCATCTTCCGTATCAAGCGTGTGATTCATCGATAAACATACCATGACCACGCGTTGGTCCGCGGGAGTTCCAAATATCAAATAGAAATTTTCGCGGTGATGCTATGCGCCGCTCATATCAGAGACATTGTCCAGACAACGGTTGGGACACCTTGATGATGCCGGACGAGACTTCAGATCCTGCGATGTGAGGCATAGAAAAGGAAGCTGAAATAAAACAATGCACTTACCTTTGCTCAGCAGACATGCAAATCGCTACTAAAAATTCCCAAAGCGGTGCTACGCGCCACCTGCATCACAAAAGAATGTTCAGAATGTGTTTCAGAGTCTCTGGACACTCTTAGGGATGTCGGACGCGAGGTGGGGACCTTGAGGTTCAAGTCATGAGTCAATGGATTTGAGGTCAAACGGTGCAGCTTACCATTAATCTCCGGACCGCCAGAACTTCAATAAAAAATGCGACGTGTGAAAAAATATGTAGCTCCAATACTGGAGCGCTTTGGTTGTCGTTGAATGAACGCAGATTGCACCGTAGATGACTGGAAATCAAAGAAAAAAGTCAGTATGTGAATAGATTGAAGCTGGTAAGCAACTTACAGAAGAATGTATGCCAGGACTTTGCTTCAGTTGCCCAGCTGTATTTTAGCAAAGAATATTCAACTATGGGCGCGTTGTATCGAGTCGTACTTAGACCCAGCTCAGCTCGAGTTGCTCAGAGAATAAAAAAGCGCGTACCTGGTTGAACCCTCGAGTCCCTGTGAGTTCCGAGTCAGCGCTCTTGGAAAATGGTCATAGAGAGCGTTAGTTCGGTCTATGAGGGTAGGGTATCAGAGAATATTCAGAGCGCGCTGTTCAATGACTTACCGCGGGGTGCTTGCGGCGGCTGAACCACCGTTGAACGCGCCACGCACCAATTGCCTTGTGCTCTTGGGAATTTTTCATGTAAAAGAACGGGGTAAACAAAAAATCAGAGAGTGAACTTGAGGTGAATAGATACTCCTAATAAGCCCCACATTTTCGATTCGAGTCGACGCCGCCTCGGGAGTCTGAACATGCGCAGCGTTGATATGAATGCTCTGGAATTAGTCAGAAGGGAGAATATTTGAAGAAGAATCGGTTGCGTACCTAGTTTGCATAGTGGACTGGGTGCAGGACCCTGCTTATGCCAGAGAAAGCTGCCTGCAGAATATTATACAGCACTATACTTTTTACGCGGGTGCCAAGCGGGTGCAGTGATTTGCAGCCTAGTTTCTGGCCAGGCTTCGAGTCTATTTGTGCCTAGTACATATAGTGTCTAGGGAATTCGAGCGAACAGTGGAGGGAGCGCAAAGAGGTGTTGAGGGTTGTTATGGCCATCGGAAGTTTGTGCGAAGAAACCAGCACAAGTCACGCGCCAGCTATGTTAGACTCCACGACTTTGCTGAGCTCAAGCGGCTGCGCCAGGATGTCCAGAAGAACTTAAGGCTACGGCCCATCCAGTGACCGCTCTCCCTCGCCCACTCCCTCGCGCTCGCGCCCTCCCCGTCGCTCGCCGGCCTCACCATCTCGCAGTCGCCCGCCTCCACGTCCACGCCGTGGTCGCTCTCCGGCGGGCCCGACGACTTCCCTACGGCCTATTTCACGCCGCCGCACACCCCCGACACGCCGCGCGGCCATGGCCACGGCAAGTCCTTCCGCGGCGGCGGCGACTCCGCGGCGGCGGCGACTCCGCGTCGGCCGTCACCGTGTGCCCGGACGACCCGCCGACGACGGAGGAGCCGTTCCCGAAGTTCAGCATCAGCACGATCCTGCCCGGCTTTTTGTTCCTGGGGCTCGAGCTGACGACGCCCGCGCATGTCGCGGAGCTGCAGGCGCTCGGCGTGCGACGCATCCTGTGCGATATCGGGATGCGTCGATGCGCCTCTTGCGTTGCTGTTGCTGATTTCTTTTTTATAGACGACGCACGGATGCACTCGGCGGCGACGTACGTGCACTGCAAGGCGGGCAAATTGCGCTCAGTGACGGCGGTGATGGCGTACCTGATCCACGCGGACCACTGGACGTTCTCGCGCGCGTACGCGTTCGTGCTCGAGCGGCGCAAGGGCATCAGCCGGAACATCGGGCTCGTGAGCGAGCTCATGACGTTCGAGGAGGAAGAGGTCCACGGGAAGAGCGTGGGTGTGCAGCCCGGCGCGGAGGGCGGCGCGACGGACCAGCAGGATCATGGCCACGGGCATGGGCACGGGCACGCGAACTACGGGGTGACGGCGGGGAATAGGCGCGCACGTGCGCGAGAGCTTGCCGCCCGTGTTTTCGAGCAGCCAGAGCGCGGACGCGATGCTGGCGGACTTTGGGAGCACGGTGAGCGCGGGGCTGGATGTGAGGGGCGCGATGGGGGATGCGGGGCAGGAGATGGAGATTAAGGATGCGTCGGGGCGGTATCGGCATGCGCGGCGCGCGCCGGTGAATGAGACGACGTTGCAGCCGCTGAGGCGTGTGAGTAAGGCGGGGTTGGAGAGCTCGGCGTATTCGTGACAGTAGCGGCGGGCCCGTGGGCGGGCGGGTCCGGTCCGGCGTCGGTGGGTTTTGGCCACCTCGGTGTCGGGGGCCCTTGTCGCTCCGCTCCCATCGCTCGCGAGCCCTCTCGATGCGCGTGTCCTCATGCGCGCACGACCCCCTCTCCTTATTTATACAACTACTACATCATACTTACTATGCTCTTTTGTTATTTGGCGGGTCGTTCGGTGTATATATTGCATGTCATGTCTGGGTTTTGGAGGGTTTTCTTTCTTTCTTTCTTTCTTCTCTTGTGGGAGTACTTCTAGTAGTGTAACTACTCTTTCTGGAGGGGCGTGGTGGTTGTATGTCGAAAAGAGAAGGGGAATGGGGCAGGGATGTGGATGTGTATATAGTGTGACCTGAGAACGAGATTTAGAGGAGGGCCCACATGTACAGTATTGACCGAGATTTTGTTTTTTGCTTCGGCCCGAATTTGCTTTTGGATTATAATTTTGGTGCGTCTAGATTGTGGGCCATTTTGCTTTTCTTGTCCCCTTTATTTTTATATATGAGAAGAATCTCCGGGGCTCTCGAAGAAGCACATCCTCGCAATTGGTTCTCGAGTCAGGACGAAGATCTATAATGTAATTTTTATCCGGACCTGGCAATCTGGATCCCTCCCGTCAGTGACTCGGAATGCGAGACTCTCCGGACTTTCGGTTTTGCTTCAGAGGTTTTTGAGTTCGTGTGCGATTGATCTTGTCCGAGCTTGGGCCCCCCGACCTCGGGGACGGCAAATGGTGATTTTTGTCCGCGCCAACTACTATAAAATATATAATCATCTCTCCCGGCATGCGTTATTGGGTGACTTCCCGTAAGGTAAATATATTCTGTAGGAATATCTAAACATTTTTTGCCGCGATGCTGCGACACCTGTCAGGACCCCATCAGCCTTAGCTCCGGTCTGCACCCTCGAATAGAATAAATCCTGGAGGAGGGGTGGGTACCCCCTCCAGGATTTAAACAAGCAATAAATATATTTTGGGGCGTCGAACTCTGCCCGATTGGGCTCATCACGAGAGCCACATGCAAACGATGACCAAATGCTGCTAAGTTCTCAAGCCTTTGCATGACAGCGCAATGACAGCGTCATCGTTTCTTCCTTGATTATGCTGCTATCGCTTTCCACCGCCGACTTGACTGCCCACTGATGGCCTCCAAGCCATACACTGCATGCTCGTCGTCCTCGTTACAGCGCCCTCTTTCATAGAAGGTTATGACCGGGTGCATATTCACAGGGCTGCTGGTAAGATTCGTCACCCAAATCATCTTCTTGATCTTGGGCTCGCTGGACGTCCATCCCATCTACCGTGACAGAGATGGGAGCGCTAAAGGCCATGTTGTTTGCGTGTTGTTTGTAACACCTATATATTCCAAATAATCACAAAGTGTATTCGCTGCTTGCGGGAAACCAGCAGGAATAGAATTTCCGACTTGGCTGCCAGTTCCCATCATTTGGCACCGCTACGTTATCCCTCCAGAATATATTTACCTTATGGGAAGTCACCCATTAGCAGGATGGGTTATTACACATGCTTTGCTGCACTTATACTGATCTCGGTGGTCAAGCTGCTTATTTAATTGGCCTGATTCGCATACGCCTCCGATATCTAGAGTCTAGTCGGAAAGGTTTTTTTTTTTCGACAACTGCTTCTCTGGTCCAAATTATAGTCGGGAATACTTATATGAAAATTGGCCCTTTTGTCTTTTAAGATACTGTATACGTATACGACATTGGAGAGCGAAGAGTGAGTGACTTCCCATAAAATTTAAATATTCTGGCGCAATTTCTCGGGGTGCCAGTGATGGGATTGATGGACAGGATATCATGTTTATTCATACTGGGTGACTTCCCGTAAGATAAATATATTCCTACAGATTATTTTGAGGCCGTTTTTGGACATCCTAAGACAGCTCTCAGGACCCCATTGGCCTTGGATCTCACAGAATAAAAGTTCACCCTCCAATAGAATAAAAATCTGCCTAGAGGGTAGCTACCCCCCCACCACATATAAACGGTAATTGAATAACACTTTCGGCCACTTCCTCTGCCTTTGCTCCGTGCCGCCACCTAAATGGGGTGCCCGTCCGTAAATGGGGTGCCCGTCCGTTGCCATCAAGTCCCGGTCATCAACTTGCATATTCCTCTTGCTACGGGCATACGGCTGCTCCCCATAGTGTTGCTGGTGCGGATACGCGCCCGCCGCACCGACGCCGGCCATGAACGGTGTGACGACACCCCCGCCCATGCTCGTCCCTGCAAGCCGCCCGCCCACCCTGTCGTCCTTGTCCTCCGCCCCATTCGCACTCCGCCGCCGCATCCCCAGCCGCCCGTCTCGCTCATCAGCGTCAGTCCCGTGCCCCTGGAAACCCCTGCTAATGAATGTGGTAGTACCGGCTCATCCAGGTGCTGACCCACAAGCCCCATGACGCCGCGACATGGCGGACATATCCCAATCGCACCTGTGGCTCGTCGAGGAGCAGCGTGCGCACGCGGGGGGAAGATCGTCCGGCTCCGCAAGGGTGCGAGCCGGTGCACCTCCCGGCCCAGCGCACCAACTGCGTCATGTTGCCGCGTTGGCGACTGCGCTCGCGACTTTACGCCAACGCAACGCGCGCCTGCAGTACTTTTGTAAGTATGTAACGCGTGGAAATGAATGCAACAACACTTTTGTATGAGATCTTGTTCTAGTGAGGAGAGGGTATACATCGCGGTCCATTCTGGTGCGATGTGTCGAAGATTGTGTCGAGACATGCTGTTTGCATGTTGTTTGCAGCAGACAGATATTTAAAATAATCCCAAAATTCTCATAAACATTCTTACAGGAAACCAATAAACCTAGATTTTTCAGTATACTTGACAGGTCCCATCATTGGCACCCCTCCGATCGTTGTGCGGCAAACAAAATAATATATTTAGTAGGCTAGATCGAGGAAAATCTCTCCCTCCAGTAGGCAATTGACTGCGGGTTTTTTTTCATATATCATGCGAGGAGAGCTGCAGGAGGGGTAAGACAGGTAAGGCGCTCTGCCTGAAGGCTTCTCGCATGAATCCGAAGTAAAAATATTCATTTGAGGTGCTTTAAAGAGTGTGAATATGGGCGGAGGACGGTTGCCTATGTAGTCGACTTTGATATATTGACCCAGATGTGCATTTGAGGCAGTTGAGCGCTGACTGGGGGCATTGGAGAGTTGGTGACGAGAGTGGCCATCAATCAGTTCGTCCCAAACGGATAATCTCCACCGCAAATAATCTATTTGGGGGGGTATTACCCCTTGTCTAGATTTGAGGATATTCGAGCGATGGTAGAATATATTTGGCCCCTTTAAGGTGATGTGGTCCTCTTCGTATTTTTTAGTTTCCGGAATCCCCTTGGAATCCCCGCTTTTGCTTGTTTCAGCTTTGTTTCAGGTAGGATTCACGCAGAAGATTCCCAGGTCAAAGTTCCAGCCTCATGCTTTTTACTCCTGTTTTACTATGTATTCCAGAGTCTCAATTTCTTGGATTTTCAATTTGGATCCGGCGATCCGGCCCGACACGGATCACCGATGCGATCACATTATATCGCTTTGACCGCAGGCTGAATATATTCTTTCATGCTTGTGGGAGTTGCAACAGTCTATCCTGTAGTCTCGTATGTGGCACTTTTAGCATGTCATATGCACACCGGAGCGGCGTAGTGGCGTGTGTTTTTTACGTGCAGCCGTGGTGCTATATATATATATATGCGCATAAATAGCCGAAGTATAAACAGCAGGTGAGAATTGGTTCCGGAGTCCGTAGTGCGATGCTAGAACTCCGAAGATCTCGGAAAGGTAAAATGACGGCTGTTAGACACTGCCACAGCTCCTTTAAGCGGTGGAGGCCGACGAGTACATGGGCAAACTTGTTTTAAAATGGATATTGAGGACGGTGAACTCCAGAAGAAAATATAAACAGACTAAGATCATATATATATATATTCTTTTTCAACGAAAGAATGTGAAATATCAATGTCGTACTTCGCCTTATTTTCCCCACAAATCCCGCAAGGCGACTCTTCTAAATTCGAAGGAGATTTCCCTTTGCAGTACCATGTAGCGCAAGAGGTGAGATTATAACTTGGCAAGGGGCATTAAGGAAAAATTACTGGGAATATATTTAGATGATACAGTGGGTGACTTTCCATAAGCATATTTTATTCTGGGGAATATCCGAGCTTCTTTGAGAGTGCCAGTGATGGCATCAATCGATTTAATCGCCGTTTTCTTATGGGAAACCCCTCAGATGAATTTATTTAGTCCAAGCTTTTTTACTTTTCGCTCCGAATTCGATTAGGATTGACAGCTGTTTGAAGCTCAGGTTCGTGCCAAAGAACACGTCAACAAACACGCTCTTCCTTGCATACTCCTCGCACAATCCAACAACTATGGATCTTGACACCCTGATACTGCTTCAACACAATGAAGAGAATGAAACACAGTGAGTACGGACACAATTTTGTGGTCTTTATAGTACAGAGGTTCGGACTCGTCAGGGAGGCATCAGGTCAAGTAGACTTTTGTTGAGAGGGAGACTGCCATAATGGATAGCAACATAGAGCAGGAATATATAAATCGTTTCCAGAGAGTAAGCCGGAAGGGAGCTATCCAGCCCTGGCGCAGGGTCCGGCGGGCTGAGGAATGTCGTGGCAGAAGAGCGGAGGTAAAGCCGGATGTGACACGAATCCCAATTGGGAACGATGATGGGAGCAGCAGCCGGATTATATTCTCGTAAATGTTGAGGATATGAAAGTCTGTACAGGGGGTAGGTACCCCCTCTTCAGATTTCTATAGATTTGAATAGATCTGCATTAAATCGTGTACGTTTTTAGCACATCAAATTGATGGGGTCCTGACAGCTGACTCGGCATCGCGGCGGAAATGGCTCAGATATTCCCTCAGAATATTTTATGCTTATGGAAAGTCACCCAGTGGGTGACTTCCCGTAAGATAAATATATTCTGGCGCAATTTCTCGGGGTGCCAGTGATGGGATTGATGGGCACTATAATCGCGTTTATTCACACTGCAGATGTTTCCCGTAAGCAAAATAATACATTTAGTTGATTAGATTGAGAAAAATCCTGTGCTTCAGGATGCAATGGACTGGGGGAGTTGTGCATAGTGAGCTGTTAGAGAGGTGAGGTGTCTTCCTGCCGCATCCTGCAGACTTCTCGCAGGAATCCAATGGGAAAAAAAAATCATTTTGAGGTCCGTTAAATGCCGGAAAGGGGTGAATGAGGGCAGAGGACGGTTGCCCATGTTGTCAAGTTTAATGTACTGACTCAAGTGTGTGCAATTGACGTCGTTCGGCGTCAACTGGGTAGCGGAGAGTTTGTGACGGGAGTGGTTTGGCAGTGATGATCAATCATTTTCGTCCCAAACGGATAATGGGAGCTCAAATAATCTATTCGAGGGGGGGGGACCCCTCCTCTAGATTTGAATAAATTTGAGTGATGGCAGAATATATTTCACCCCGCTAAGGTGATGGGGTCCTGACAGGTGTCGTCGGCATCACGGCGGAAATTGCGAAAATAATCTCCTGGAATATAACAAGCTTACGGGAAGTCACCCAGTCAAGAGCAAAAAAATAATATGCCGAGTCACGAGTCTACAACAAAAATAGGTGTCCTTCTCTTTTAATTTTTATTCCGTGTCCCAAAAAAGACTAGTACATAGTGACTATATATCCAAACATCGCTACATATCTTTTCTCTGAACATATCTGCCGGCGCAAAATGGCTGTTTTTTTTTTCTGTTACAAATTTATTTTCTGGCTCCCTGATTCAGGTATCAATGGTTTTTTTGTAAGATTGGCCTGGATTAAATTTTTCTACAATAGGTTTGGGCTCGTCAAAACAAATATCTTTTTAAAATTGTTCATGCGGAAGCTGCAACATATTGGTGCAGGGGAAAAATACACGGACTAAGGTTTTCCGAGAGAAAAAAAAAACATATGGTGAATTTTACAGAAATGGGGCATTCTTGGAGAGCCACTTCGCTTATTTGACGAGGTTTTCAACCACCTGTGGATGTGTGTATCGTTTGGGAGGTGGGCCTGTCATCGAATCCAAATGGGGATATATCTGATGGGAGTTCTAGCAATCGACTCAGCACTCTCGGTTCCGCTAGTAACGATGGTTATCAGTACTTTTATCCTCTGGAGGATGCTTATCAAAATTGGAGTGATTCGACCATCTAGGAGACAAAACAGCTTCCGCTTAGCTGCTGACGGCGGGCGAGGCGCCACTAGCTTCTCAATTTGAATCAATGCCTCAGCATTTGAACTGTCTCAAAATCGGTCGATTTAAAAATTCCAGTTACGTACGTCGTAAATTTCTACTTGCATAAACCACGGTCTCCATCCCCCCTTCACACCACTACCCTCGACAATTCCCGCACCAAAGCCCCCCGCCCCTCCGCGAAACCCCTACATGCCCATTGCCCCTTCCAAGGGGTACCGCGTCTTAGTAGTTAGTTTACTTGTTGCGGTACTATAAATGCAGATTCAAAAAAAAAAAAAAAAAGCATAAATCACGGACGCGCTTAAGATCAGGTTCGAGTCATGGCGTTAGAGTGGCGAGAGTGTAGAAATTGACTACAATTGCTGTGCCACGGCGAAGATATAAATCTAAGCGAGTATAAAATCCTCGGCATGGACCGTTCCGAAATATAATATATATATTCTTCTCGCATCCTCCACTACTCATGGCACTCCTTATTTCTCATATCTCGGTTGGCGCGGCAGCTGCGATAATTAATATCCTCGTCGCATCCATTCAATACACGCTCGCTCTTGCTCTTCCCGCGCTCCTCGTCTACAGTCTTCCTCCCATAAATTCCGCGGTGGCGTGGAATGTAATCGCTCGTCGGCTCCATGGCTCCCTCTGGCCAACCTTTCTCCGCTCAGGCACTCTTCGCGGCACTGGGTTTCAAGTCATGTTCTTCTCGTACATTTCTTTGCTCTCCACCATCCTCATCATCGTCGCGGGCGTCGTCATGCCCCTCGGCCTCAGCGCCGGGCCGCCACGCCAAGCTGCCCTACGAAGCATCCCCGCAACATTTGTTACGGACACATCACCTATGGGCCTCGCAACGTCGCCGCGCATCGTGTACAAATATAGCCGGACATGTGGCGGGGGTACAGGGGGTACAGTGGCGTGCCCAGGAAATGCCGAGAACACCACAGCAGCGATCGCGCCTGCCATCATCGACCGCTTCAACGCGACGCCGTACGGCCCCTTCGGTATGCAGTTTCGGCGCTACTACGAGGGACATTCGGGTGAGTAGCGCGAACCGCGTTGTGGTTTCCGTCAAGTTGAACAGTTTCGCATCAGGGTATAACTACAGCATGACCCTCCCACAAATCTCGATGACGGAGTCTATTATCCTGCGCAAGGGGATCTTTGCGGTCGGCGGGTTAATTGTCGACCTCGAGAAGCCGGGTATCGGCCTGTGGAACCACACGTTTCCAACTAGGACGCCAAACGGGGGGGTATGGGAGGAGGACGTGCTGTGGATTGAGCCTGTCTCCACATGCATCGACGCGAATCTGACGGTCGATTACGAGCTGCACGACCTCGCCGATGTTAATGCAGCGCTGAAGTACAACCTCACCGACCGCGGAGGATTCTCCGGCCTCACGCACGAATACCCTGAGCTGAACCGCAATGGCCAACCGCTCGATCTGTGGCAGCATGCGTGGACTGGCGTCGTGCTGAACAACTTCTTCAGCATGCAAGCATTGAACAATTTAACGAGGAACGAAACCTATCCCGGACGCGCGTTCGCGCTCAATAGCAGCCAGGGCGGCTACAAGTTGAAGGGAGGCAAGATGCAGACGATGCGCTTGCCGTTGTTAGATAACCCAAGCAAGTCCAACGACGGTGTCGACCCAGAAACTTTGTGTCGAGGGTTCCGCAGCACTGCGAACATCACGAACGTTTCGGTCTATTGTAGAATCTTTCTTGCGCAGCCGCGCCGCACGGACGGTGGTGACCCACTGATTCCAGCAGACAATTCTACGTGGTCACAGCGCGTGTACGGGTGTGCTAGCGCCACTAGGGCGCAAATGCAACGCGTCCAATTTTCCTTCAACGGAACGATGGATCTCAGCGCGTTGAGCATCACGCGCAGAGACATTGATACGCCGGTCCTTTGGGCCACAGAGAAGATGGATATAAACATCATGGACATTGATTTATTCTGGGGGCGGGTCCCTGATTCGCTGGAGGGGGACGCCTCGTTGTCGACCATTCGCAGCGACGTGTTTTATCTGCCAGCAGGAGGTGTCGATATCTCTGGTCTGTTGACTATTGCCAGTGGGTATGTGTTATAAGCGGTGGCAGCCATGGCAAAAATTAAAATAGACTAACGTGTTTTTTATCAGGAAGACACCGTTGGTCATGCCTGCTTTAGCTTGGGCCACCGCGCTGGAGGCTCTCTCCTCCGCAGGGATTCAGGGATTCCCAGATTATTCAGGGACGAACAGCTTCGCGTTGCAGCAAAAATACCAGTCGCTCATGCTCGCTGATCCTGCAAACGGCGCAGCGAAGATCCAGAACCTCGTCTGGACGGATGTCATGGCAAATAACATGCTAGGGAGTGATACACGCCAAACCCTGCTCGTCGTTGAGAACGTACCCACGACTGCGTACGATTTACGATATGCAATACCGGCGCTGCTGCTGCTTCTACTCTGGGTTCCATCACTCGCCGGTGCATTGTTCGTGCTCGTCATGCCTGGGATGCTAAAGGTGTCGTATCTCCGGTATCTCATTGGCCACACTGCGGCTGGTAGGATCGCCGTCGGGGATTCAACGCTGCGGTCAATGAATCCGGCGTCGCCTGGGTATGCGCTACCTCAGGCCACCACTCCACCAGACCTGGTGGACGAAAGTCAATGGGCAAAAGGTGCTGGTTGCACTCCAATGTGTGTGGACAGTGGGGGAGCGGGAATGGAGTAATCGATGCCGATGGAAGCAACATTTTCTCGCGCATGGACTTGATTAGCGATCTGTCGGTGTTCGCCTCCACATACGTTAATATAGCTTATATGGTCACGCTCGACTCAGGCTCCACCGGTACCGACGACGACGACAAGGACATCTCCAAAGAGTTTCCTGAGCTCGAGCAGCTGCGCCGGTCGTCAGGCCCGTTTCCCAAAGTACGCCTGGGGCCGACGTCGCCGTGGGACCCTGACGCCGAGATGACGAGCTCAAAGTCGAGCATCTCGTTGAACTTTGCGCCGCTCAACTTGAACAACAGCCCGCTCAGCGCACGCTTCATTGGCGCAGGATCGTCCTCCTCATCCTCGCTCGCCCGACCGTCGACGCCAACTGACGCCAACCACAGCCCATCCAGCCCCAGCTCCTCTACGACCGCCTCTGCTCGTCGCGCCGCCCGCTAGTACTCATCGACACCCGTCCGCCAGTCCGCCGCAGCACCAAGGTCGAAATCCTAGAGTCCCTCATCTTCAAGCTTGAAGCGTTCCCACAAACCCAGCGGGGCGGCGTTCCAGTCCCTCGACGCCCTGCGCAGGGCAAGCACGACCGGGACGACCTCCGAGTCATGCGGCCGTGTGGGCCATGGGACGGCGACGTTATCGTGTACGACGACGAGATGGACCTCACTCTCCTCCCCGTCATTGGGCCGCTTCTGAGCTACGGCACCGCCGCAGACTACCTCGCGGGTGGCATATCCTCTACCGGCCACCATTCCATTCCCGAGACATGGTGAGTATCTGGGGGCGCGGCGACGACAAGGGCTCAACAAAGTCTGGCGATGACTTCAGAACCAGATTTAGAGGGGTGTACGAGGGCCGAAGCGATTCCCGCATTCGCTGAGATTTTTTTGGTTCGGCCCAAATTTACGATTTGCGTTTGAATTCGTCTGCTTTGTTGATTTTTTTTCTTGTCCGTAGTCTGCTTCTTGCAGTTTGTACATACATATATTGGAAGAAGCTCCGGGGCTCTATGTAGAGGACTCGAAAAAGCACAGAGAATCCTCGAGAAGTGCTCTTTACCACTTGCCATCCTATATTTCTCGGCCGAGCTGTCATTTGAGGAACAAATGCAGATCCAAGAATTCTGTCTGGACTCCTGCTTCTTATCCTTATCAGCGTCTTCGGACCTTGTTTTTCTTCAGAGGTTTTTAAGTTCATGTCCTTTTTTCCGAGCTTACATCCGACCGGGACCCGCGTGCGCCTGATGTGGAACTTTGTCCTGGACACCTGACGACTACCTCTGATATAATCATCGCTCCCGGCGTGCGTTATTGCCCATGTTTCGCTGAAACGGTGCGCTGATACTGATCTCGATGGTCGAACTGTTTCGACTAGCCTTGATTTGAGTACGCTGCTAGAGTCCAGCCGGAAAGGTTTTTCCCGCCGATTCCTGCCTCCTTGGTCTAAGTTATAGCCGGGAATAGTTATATGAAAATTGGCCCTTTGTCATTTAAGAAACGACAGTCTCGGGCAGACAATAATACGCATACCTCGCATTTTGAAGTTTTCGGAACCCTGCCTTTGCTTTTTTCGGCTTTATTTCAGACAGGAATTAAGTGTGCAGGTAGAAGATTTCCAGGCTTTTTACCTCCCGTTTTATTATGTATGCCCTTCCGGAGCCTCAATTTCTTTGATTTCGATTTCGATCCGGCGATCCGGCACGACGCGGATCACTGATGCGATCACATTATATCGCTTTGACCGCAGGTTGAATATTCTTCCATACTTGTGGGAGTTGCAATAGTCCATCCTGTGGTGATAAAATGGCTCGTATGTTTTGTTTGGGGCACTTTCAGCTTGTCATATACACATGCACCAGAGCCGCGTAGTGGCGTGTGTTTTTCGTGTGTCGCCGTGTACTTACGTTTCGCGGTGCTAGATGCGCATAAATAGCCGAATTATAAACAACACGTGAGAATTAGTTCCGTTAGTAGCGATGGTTATCAGTACTTTTATCCTCTGTTCGCAGGGAGGATGCTTATCAAAACTAGAGTGATTCGACCATCTAGGAGACACAACAGCTTCCGCTTAGCCACTGACGGGGGGCGAGGCGCCACTAGCTTCTTAACTTGAGTCAATAGTTCCCAGCCTCAGCATTTGAACTGTCTCAAAATCGGCCGATTTAAATTTTTCAGTTACGCACGTCGTAAATTTCCACTTGCAGACGCGCCTGAGATCAGGTTCGAGTCATGGCGTTAGAGTGGCGAGAGTGTAGTTGCTAGACCTTATTAGCAGATTTTCGCCGAGACTTTTTAAATTCCCCCATTGGCTGCTCCACACTTTTCAGCCAATGAGAGAATTTAGAGAATCTCGCTTATTCTTGTGCCACCGCGATGATAGCAATCTAAGCGAGTGAGAGAACTGTCGTCTAGCCTCTCCCTTCCTACCTTGGCTTTTGTTTTGTTGGCGAGTTCCACCGTTATGAGATGGTAAGTCCCTAGAGTTACTTGTCGGCCTTATTTGCACACTATTGTCGGTGAAATCGTAACTGAACACTGGGGTGCGAGACTCTGACCACTGACTCTTGGGCCACGCACAGATATCGAGACGTCTAGGGTCCACGGAATATAGATATTGAAGCATTTCTGATGCTGACGACACGATCCGTTTATAGATTTTCAGGGGAGATGATGGTCAGATTCGCTTAATCCAGTATCATTATGCTCATAGAAATACGACGGCACGGATCGTTTCGAAATATTTTTTCTTCTCCCAACCGACACTACTCATGACACTCCTTATTTCTTATATCTCAGTTGGCCAGGCCGCGACCGTGTTGAACGTTTTGGTGGCATTCCTCCAATACACGCTCGCTCTTGCTCTTGTCGCGCTCCTCGTCTACAGCGTTCCTCCAGTAAATTCTGCGGTGGCATGGAATGTCATCGCTCGTCGGCTCCATGGCTCCCTCTGGCCAACGCTCCTCCGCACGGACACTCTTCGTGGCACGGGGTTCCAAGTCATGTTCTTCTCGTACATTTCCTTGCTCTCCACCATCCTCGTCGTCATCGCGGGCGTCGTCATGCCCCTCGGCCTCAGCAACGGGCCAGCACGCCAGACTTCCCTCCGAAGCGTCCCTGCAACATTTGTTGCGGACACATCACCCATGGGCCTCGCAACGTCCCCGCGCACCGTGTACAAGTATGGCCGTATATGTGGCGGGTTTAGTCCAGTCGCGTGCCCAGGAAATACCGAAGGCACCACAGCAGCGCTCGCGCCTGCCGTCATCGACCGCTTCAACGCGACCCCGTACGGCCCCTTCGGTATGCAGTTTCGGCGCTACTACGATGGAAATTCGGGTGAGTAGCACAAACCGCATTGTGGTTTCCGTCAAGTTGAACAGTTTCGCATCAGGGAAGAACTACAGCATGACCATCCCACAATACTCGATGACGGAGTCCATTATCCTGCGCAAGGGGATCTTTGCGGTGGGCGGGTTAATTGTCGACCTCGAGAAGCCGGGTATCGGCCTGTGGAACCACACGTTTCCCGCAAAGTCGCCGAACGGGGCTGTGTGGGAGGAGGACGTAATGTGGATTGAGCCTGTCTCCACATGCATCGACGCGAATCTGACGGTCGATTACGAGCTGCACGACCTCGACGACCTTACCGCAGCGCGGAAGTTCAACCTCACCGATCGCGGGGGATTTTTCGACCTCACGCGTGACTACCCTGAGATGAGCCGTGATGGCCAAAAACTCGATCTCTGGCAGCATGCGTGGAAGGGCGTCGTGCTGAGCAACTTTTTCAGCATGCAAGCGTTGAACAATTTAACGAGGAACGAAAGCTATTCGGGACGCTCGTTCGCCCTCAACAGTAACCAGACCAACATAATTTCGGCCGGCAAGATGCAGACGGTGGCCTTGCCGGTGCTAATAGACCCGAGCAAGCCTGGCGTCGGCGCCGACCTGACAACTTCGTGTCGAGGGTACGGTGGCACGGACACTGCGAATATCACGAACGTTGGAGTCTCTTGTAGAATGTTTCTGGCGCCGCCGCACCGCACGGACGGTGGCGATCCACTGATTCCAGGAGACAACTCTACATGGTCACAGCGCGTGTACGGGTGTGCTAGCGCCACTAGGGCGCGAATGCAACGCGTCCAATTCTCCTTCAATGGCTCGATGGATCTCGACGCGTTGAGCATCACGCGGAGAGACATTGATACACCGGTCCTTTGGGCTATAGAGAAGACGGATATAAACATCAAGGACATTGATATATTCTGGGGACGGGTTCCGGATTCGCTGGAGGGGGACGCCACGTTGTCGACCATTCGCAGCGACGTGTTTTATGTGCCAGCAGGAGGCGCCGATATGTTTGGTACAGTGGTTGGGTGCGTATTAGATCGTAAGCTGTGGCAAATTGGACTCACGCGTTTTTTTATCCATGCAGGGGGACGCCCTCCCAAATGCCTGCCGTAGCCTGGGCCACCGTGATGGACGGTCTCTCCACCTCAACTACAGGAAGTAAGAATTTTCCGGATTATTCGGGGACATCCAACTTCGCGTTGCAGCAAAAATACCAGTCGCTCATGCTCGCTGATCCCACCAACGGCGCAGCGATGATCCAGAACCTCGTCTGGACAGATCTCATGGCGAATAACGTCCTGGGGAGCGATACACGCCAAACCCTGCTTGTCGGCGAGAATGTGCCTACGATTGCGTACGACTTACGGTATGCAATACCAGCGTTGCTGCTGCTTCTGCTTTGGGTTCCATCACTCGCCGGTGCATTGTTTGTGCTCGTCATGCCTGGGATGCTGAAGGTGTCATATCTCCGGCATCTCATAGACCATACTGCTGCTGGTAGGATCGCCGTCGGGGATTCGGCACTGCGGCCAATGACTGCGGCGTCGCCTGGGTATGTGTTACCTCAAGCCTCCACTCCACATGTGGGGGACGAAACACAGTGGGCAAAAGGTGCGGGTCGCACTCCGGTATGCGTGGACACTGGGGGAGCGGGAATGGAATATCCGATGCCTATGAAAGGAAATTTTTCTCGCGTATCGACTTGGTCGTAGGGGCGTCTCTAGTATGATCTGTTCGCATATGCATGGGACATTTGTGCCACATACATTAATGTAACCTAGAAAATTAATGAGACCGACTTTGAATATGTAGGGCTCCGGTCCGTCCGTCTGACGTGCCGGCCGTCGAAAAGACGGCCTGTGACGGGTGGACCGCGTGGACCACCCGTCCGTCGAGGTGAGTTCCAAGACTGAGCGACGGACGGGTCCTGTCCGTCAGACGGGTGACGGCCGTCGTGACGGGCTATTTATAGAGAACGAGGTCGAAACAAGTTTCTCTCGATTGCAGAGCCATTATGTTTTAAAAAAGGTGGTCTGTAATAGTTTAGATTCAATTCTGAGATTTTCCAACACTCACATCTTTTTTCCTCAGACATATTGATTCAAAGAGGCGTCAGGATACTTAACCACTTGCGGAACAGGACTGGATCTAGCGGCAAAAATCACGACGTAGTCCGTTATATGAGTGGGGCGATGTGCTCTACAACTGGGATTTGGGTTAGTAATTCGTGTTTTCATTCAAATCACCTGTACATATATTGGAAGAAGCTCTGGGACTCTATGTAGAGGACTCAAAAAAGCACAGAATCCTCGAAAAGTGCTCTTTACCATTTGCCTTTCTATATTTCTCGGCCGAGCCGTCATCTGGAGAACAAATGCAGATCCAAGAGTTCTGTCTGGACTCTTATCAGCGCCTTATCAAAATACGAGAAGTCGACTCTTCTGACCTTGTTTTTCCTTTTTTAAGTTTATGTCCGTTTTTCCGAGCTTACACCCGACCGAGACCCGCGTGTGCCATGTGGAACTTTGTCCTGGACACCTGAACGACTACCTGTGATATAATCATCGCTCCCGGCGTGCGTTATTATCAGCCTTTGGCAGGATGGGTTATTGCCCATGCTTCGAAACGGCGTGCTGATACTGATCTTGGTGGTCGAACTGTTTTGACTAGCCTTGATTTGAGTACGCTGCTAGAGTCCAGCCGGGAAGGTTTTTTCCGCCGATTCCTGCCTCCTTGGTCTAAATTATAGCCGGGAATAACTATTGAAAATTGGCCCTTTTGTCTTTTAAGTCGGGCAGACAATAATACGCATACCTCGCATTTTAAGTTTTCGGAATCCCCGCGTTTGCATTTTTTGTCTTTATTTCAGACAGGAATTGAGTGTGTATGTAAAAGATTTCCAGGTTTTTTACCTCCCGTTTTATTATGTATGCCCCTTAATTTCTTTGATTTTGATTTTTGATTTTGATCCGGTGAACCGGCCCGCCGCGGATCACTGATGCAATCACATTATATCGCTTTGACCGCAGGTTGAATATTCTTCCATGCTTGTGGGAGTTGCAACAGTCCATCCTGTAGTGATAAAATGGCTCGTGTGTTTTGTTTGGGGCACTTTCAGCTTGTCATATGCACATGCACCAGAGCCGCGTAGTGTCGTGTGTTTTTCGCGTGTCGCCGTGAACTTATGTTTCGCGGTGTTATGTGCACATAAATAGCCGAAGTATAAACAGCAGGGGAGAATTGGTTCCGTTAGTAGCGATGGTTATCAGTACTTTTATCCTCTGTTCACAGGGAGGATACTTATCAAAACTGGAGTGATTCGACCATCTAGGAGACAAAACAGCTTCCGCTTAGCTGCTGACGGCGGGCGAGGCGCCACTAGCTTCTGAACTTGAGTCAATGGTTCCCAACGTCAGCATTTATACTGAACTGTCTCAAAATCGGCCGATTTAATTTTTTCCGTTACGCACGTCGTAAATTTCCACTTGCATAATGACAGCTAAATCGAAAACGATAGACGTTTTCGATTTTGGAGCAGAGTTCGGGCCGAGCCTTGCCTGACCAAACAAATCTTAAATTAGCACACCACATAACTAATTTTATCCATCCTCCTCCACAAAATAACCTTTATGAGGTGTCGATTGCCGGAGGGCATGGTTGTAGCATGTAGAGTATGTTGAGCTGGAGCGAATGACGCAGGCAACCCGCTTATTTTAAGATTTAATTGGTCGGGCTGTGCTCGGCCCGAACTCTGCTCAAAAATTGAAAACGTCTATCGTTTTCGATTTAGCTGGAAATCAGGGACGCGCTTGTAGTAGCTAGACCTTATTAGCAGATTGTAGCCGAGACTTTTTTTTATATTCTCCCATTGGCTGCTCCAGACTTTTCAGCCAATGAAGGAATTTAGAGAATCTCACTTAAGTTTGGAATTCTTGTGCCACCGCTATGATAACAATCTAAGCGAGTAGGAGAACTGTCTCCCTCCCTCCCTTGGCTTTTGTTTCGTTGGCGAGTTCCACCGCTATGGGATGGTAAGTCGCTAGAGCTACTTGTCGGTCTTATTTGCACGCTGTTGTCGGTGAAATCGTAACTGAACACTGGGGTGCGAGACTCTGACCACAGACTCTTGGGCCACGCACAGATATAGAGATGTCTAGGGTCCACGGAATATTAATATTGAATCATTTCTGATGCTGACGACACGATCCGTTTATAGATTTTCAGGGGAGATGATGGTCAGATTCGCCTAATCCAGTATCATTATGCTCGTAGAAATACGACGGCACGGATCGTTTCGAAATATTTTTTCTTCTCCCAACCGACACTACTCATGACACTCCTTATTTCTTATATCTCAGTTGGCCAGGCCGCTACCGTGTTGAACGTTTTGGTGGCATTCCTCCGATACACGCTTTCTCTTGCACTTGTCGCGCTCCTCGTCTACAGCGTTCCTCCAGTAAATTCTGCGGTGGCATGGAATGTCATCGCTCGTCGGCTCCATGGCTCCCTCTGGCCAACGCTCCTCCCCACGGACACTCTCCGTGGCACGGGGTTCCAAGTCATGTTCTTCTCATACATTTCCTTGCTCTCCACCATCCTCATCGTCGTCGCGGGCGTCGTCATGCCCCTCGGCCTTAGCAACGGGCCAGCACGCCAGACTTCCCTCCGAAGCGTCCCCGTAACATTTGTTGCGGACACATCACCCATGGGCCTCGCAACGTCCCCGCGCACCGTGTACAAGTATGGTCGTATATGTGGCGCGTTTAGTCCAGTCGCGTGCCCAGTAAATACCGAAGGCACCACAGCAGCGATCTCGCCTGCCATCATCGACCGCTTCAACGCGACGCCGTAGGGCCCCTTCGGCATGCAGTTTCGGCGCTACTACGATGGAAATTCGGGTGGGTAGCACGAACCGCGTTGTGGTTTCCGTCAAGTTGAACAGTTTCACATCAGGGAAGAACTACAGCATGACCATCCCACAATACTCGATGACGGAGTCCATTATCCTGCGCAAGGGGATCTTTGCGGTGGGCGGGTTAATTGTCGACCTCGCGGAAGTATAACCTCACCGATCGCGGAGGATTTTTCGACCTCACGCGTGATTACCCTGAGCTGAACCGCAATGGCCAACAACTCGATCTCTGGCAGCATGCGTGGAAGGGCGTCGTGCTGAGCAACTTCTTCAGCATGCAAGCGTTGAACAATTTAACGAGGAACGAAAGCTATTCGGGACGCTCGTTCGCCCTCAACAGTAGCCAGACCAACATAATGGCGGCCGGCAAGATGCAGACGGTGCCCTTGCCGGTGGTACAAGACCCGAGCAACCTCGACGTCGGCGCCGACCTGACAACTTCGTGTCGAGGGTACGGTGGCACGGACACTGCGAATATCACGAACGTTGGAGTCTCTTGTAGAATGTTTCTGGCGCCGCCGCACCGCACGGACGGTGGCGATCCACTGATTCCAGGAGACAACTCTACATGGTCACAGCGCGTGTACGGGTGTGCTAGCGCCACTAGGGCACGAATGCAACGCGTCCAATTCTCCTTCAATGGATCGATGGATCTCGACGCATTGAGCATCACGCGGAGAGACATTGATACACCGGTCCTTTGGGCTATAGAGAAGACGGATATAAACATCACGGACGTTGATTTATTTTGGGGACAGATCCCGGATTCACTCGAGGGAGACACCTCGTTGTCGACTATTCGCAGCGACGTGTTTTATGTGCCAGCAGGAGGCGCCGATATCTGGGGTGTAGCGACTGGGTGCGTATTAGATCGTAAGCGGCGGCAAAATGGACTCACGCGTTTTTTTATCCATGCAGGGGAACGCCCTCCCTCATGCCTGCTTTAGCCTGGACTACCGTGATGAACGCTCTCTCCACCACAGGAAGTTCGGGTTTTCCGGATTATTCGGGGACATCCAACTTCGCGTTGCAGCAAAAATACCAGTTGCTCATGCTCGCTGATCCCACCAACGGCGCAGCGATGATCCAGAACCTCGTCTGGACAGATCTCATGGCGAATAACGTCCTAGGGAGCGAGACACGCCAAACCCTGCTTGTCGGCGAGAATGTGCCTACGATTGCGTACGACTTACGGTATGCAATACCAGCGCTGCTGCTGCTTCTGCTTTGGGTCCCATCCCTCGCCGGTGCATTGTTTGTGCTCGTCATGCCTGGGATGCTGAAGGTGTCGTACCTCCGGCATCTCATAGACCATACTGCTGCTGGTAGGATCGCCGTCGGGGATTCGGCGCTGCGGCCAATGAATGCGGCGTCGCCTGGGTATGTGTTACCTCAAGCCTCCACTCCACATGTGGGAGACGAAACACAGTGGGCAAAAGGTGCGGGTCGTACTCCGGTGTGCGTGGACACTGGGGGAGCGGGAATGGAATATTCGATGCCCATGAAAGGAGATTTTTCTCGCGTATCGACTTGGTCGTAGGGGCGTCTCTAGTATCATCTGTTCGCATATGCATGCGACATACGTTAATGTAACCTAGAAAAATAATGAGACCGACTTTGAATATGGCGGTAATACTAGTAGAACTTCTTCAAGCCATCACCTTTCCTTCGTTCAAGGTGGAAATGTCTAGTTTCCATGCGAGCCGTTTGTATCGGATGCATGAGGGGCAGGTTGTATGAAAGAGAATGGAGCGTTCAAGCGTTCAATAAACTGACCTCAGCGTTGAATGGAAGTATCCGGGTCGGGTCGGAAGATTGACAGTTTGTGTATATCTGTTTTGCTTTCCCTTTCATCTCCACCAGCCACTTTGCGCTTTCACTATCTCAAAATCTATGCATTTCTCTCGCACTCTTGACTTTCCTCAAATCACAATCCAAATTGGGTAATTTGATGGCGGCGCTCACGGCAGATTTTCAAGCTCCGCGAGCCAGAACAATGGTACGCTGATGCATTGTCAGCCACTCCCTCTTGCCTCTCGCCTTCATGCCGACGCGACCTCCACCACCACTGCCGCTGATATCCCATCGCCGCTTCCCTTACTCTTTGTTCCTCATGTTCTGCCTGTAAGCGCTGGGCTCATTGTCCGCTCTCCCTTGCCATGCTCTGTTCGACTCTGCTGGTAGCACGCACGCAGCTCCCAGGAGCGCGACCGCGCGCGCCGCATCCTGGCGACGGTGTGCACTGCATGTCCGCCCACATGATGTACGCACCCCCCACGCGATAAGCCCATGCCGGCGCCCGCCTGCACCTATCGGACACATCACGAAGCTCCCGCCTGTGACTTCGATGGGCTGCATAAACGGAGGCATAGGGTGCAAGGTGGCAGCGACAAGCGCGCAGGGTGCGGCACTGTCGCCGCCGGCACGCATCTGCAAGCGCGCGTATGTACATATTCCCATGGCTGCGCCCACGATGACCACACGCAGGCATCCCCAAGACCGCACCCACGCCGCGATACCGGCAGGCGGCACCAGGACGACGTGCGGGGTGAGCGCATGTCCGGCGCGCATTGGTGCCGGCGCTCCGAGGCTAGCGAGTTCGGAGCAAGGGCGCAAAATCTACACCCCACGCGAACCGCGCTGCGTGAGTTGGCAGGTCCCACGTGCGTTGCGCGTCGGTGACACGGCGGACAATCACGTGTCACTTGCGCTTTGAAGGGCTACAGTCATTTGCACCGTCACTTGTGCCATTGTCCTGCTGTCACTTGCAGTTTCCTATGTTTTACGGCGACCCCCCCGGCAGGCCGGCGGCAGCAGGACTTTCTTTGTTCTCACGGTTCCAATCAAGGTGGTATTTCTTTTTTCTCAATTTTCGTTCCTTCCACATGGCCTAGGTATGAACTGGGATTTGTTCGTAGATGACTCAGGTCTGTACCTGCAAAGGAACTAAGGGATTCGAGATCGGGAACATGTCGCGAGACCGTTGCCGGGCGTCAAAAACTCGGTGTATGCAAAATGTCTTATGTTTCCTGCAGGTCCGCTGAATATAGGAGCTCAAATAATTTCGGGTGCACTACTGTTGCCTAAAAATATTTTTTGTGCCATTTTACACTTTTTTCTGGCCACTTGTTCAAGCGTTTGAGGGGCGCAAATCGTCCAGTGACACAGCGTCACAGTCCGCCAACAATGTCACGTTTTGGCGACCCTGCCAGTCCAGGGAGCCGGGTGAAATTCGAAAGAGACAAAAGCGTGCATATGTGAGCACAGAAAATAGGATAATTTTGCTGGGGTATCAGAGGCAGCGGATATGAACTCTAGTAGACCATCACCCCAAAGTCCGCGACCTCGACATCCGGCAACGGTCCCGCAACATATTCTTTACCTCTAATCACATAATTCTTTTGCAGGCATATATTTGGGAAATATGCCAACCAATCCCGCTTCATACCTAGGCAATGTGGAAGGAACGAAAATTGAGAAAAAAGAAATACCACCTTGATTGGAACCATGAGTACAAAGAAAGTCCTGCTCCGCTGGCCTGCGGGGGGGGTCGCTGTAAAACAAAGGAAACTGCAAGTGACAGTAAGACAATGGCGCAAGTGACAGTGCAAGTGACTGTAGCCCTTCAAAGCGCAAGTGACACGTGATTGTCCGCCGTGTGAAACTTTGCACCAATAGCCCGCTGAGTTGATAATGTCTACTCTGTGTGCATTACCTAGTTATTGAATAAATCCTATGCTATTCTTTCTGCTTGAAGAGCTCAAGGAACGATGACTTGGGAGTTAGTAGTGCCGAACGATGCCGGCCGAAAAATGCCGCCATCAAATTACCTGATTTAGATTGTGATTTGAGGCGGAATTTAAACAACTTTTCTCTCGGCGCTCCGCGTGGGAATGGACAGATATCAAGTGATAAATCAAGCTGTATGACCAACTCACCCCTGAGACCGTATGCCACTCATAGTCGTCGAGTTCCATAGTATTTGAAAATATGTTGCCCCTGTTGCATTGTTTGCTGATTGCTCAGCGCTTCGAGAGGGGACCAATTTCGCTATAATAGATATAGTGAGCTTTTTTGAATATTTTTTCCACTCTTCCGAGGCTCAGATCCATTATACAATATCTAATTCGTGCTCAATGCACAATCTGTCTGTGCACCAAAATACATCAAGAATTAAATACCAGTTGGCGCGGAGGACAATCATAGAGCGATCATTTGTTGTTTGCTGTACATTTTAACGGCTCAGAGCGCTCAGCAGGGCACGCAGATGCAGGATGGACACCAAATTTCGCCGCGGATGGCCGAAAGGCGAACGAAAACCCGCCGCTAGCAAGGCAATATTTCTTGATTGTAGTCGTGTGTATGGTGTATCGAAGCGCCCGCGGCGTGGCCCTCACCTATGGAGGGCTTGGGTCTTTCCGACGCGAGGTCGAGGTTCCCCATTGGGAGGTGAGCTGATGATGAACCGATCCGCATCACCGCCACCATTTACAGCGATGTGACCGTCATTTTACCCATCACCGTAAATTTCAGGATAGAAAGAGACTTACTGTGTGTCGAGTCAACTAGCTGTCAGGCTTGTACCGGGCTGTGCCAGGTTGTGATGCATGATAACGATGATCGGCTATTCAAAGCTTTTAGAAGCTTTATAACCCGGAGCGACTCGGAGTTTTGCCTCCTTCCTTACCGCACTCATCATCCCCTACCACCACAACCCACTGTATGATATTCCCAAACCGCGTCTGAACCGTGGCTGCCTGTCTGGACAACTTGCAAGTCGCATTCATACCTCTTGCGTCTTGGGTCTGCCTCTGTCTGCCGCTCTTCCTCTGCCTGCTATTATTCTGGTTACATCAAAAGACATCGATACCGCTCAGCCAGGTTTTTCTATTCCCTTTGCGCCTATTGCACACGCATACCGACTTCCTTTGCGGCTACCACGACGTCTGCCCCACATTAACGGCAGCTCGAGAAACACATATAGGCGCAAAGCAGGTTCGTGCGCCATAGGCCCTTTCCGAGAACAAGGGCACGGATGGCGATGCACCACGACGTCTGTCCCACATTGACAGCCCGTAAGGATCGCCATCAAGCCCTTGTTCGAAAAGGGCCTATGGTGCACGGACAATCTGTCCTACATTGACAGCCCGTATGAATCGCCATCAAGCCCTTGTTCTCGAAGCGCCTGTGGTGCACGGACCTTCTGTCACACATTGATCAAGAAATATTAACCCGGCGCAGGTCCGGCTGTCGGCCACAGCATTTTCTTCCATCACCGGAATACGTTCCACCGCCTTGGTCTTGTGCTGTATAATCTCCGCCACAGCCATGCGACCCTTCCTGCTTACGGATCTGTGACGATTGTGTTCTCGGGACAAGGAATTATTTGCCCATTCACCCGCTCGGCCAAATAATGGTCCAGCTCTTGGTTGCTCGGGGAATAGATATCACCCCTGTTTCCTCATTTTTTTTCAATTTTTCTGGGTCTTGCGTTCGGCCTTATCAAAATCAAGTACGGATTAAGACAAAAAATGGGGACGATACAGAGACAAACCCTGTCAACAACAAATTCTTCTGCTACTTCTTTACTCATTCGACACCCGTTCAGCTGCCATGGCGCGACCCCCGAATGAAGTTTTTCGTCAATTGGCTTCGCTAAAACACGGAATTCCACAATTCACCCCAGAGCCAAACGAGAATCTCCCACTCGAATGCCAACGTATTGGCATCAGTATCGGAGATGTGGGCATCTGGACCGACGATTCATTCGACCCCATTTTCAATACCTGCCGGCCTTCCACCTCCATCATTAACACTCAAGGCGTGCCCCCCAGCTTCGAACACTTCCCCCTTCACCTACGCGATACCTCGAAGAGGATGTATCATTCACCGGGATCCATCATAACGAGTGGAAAACTTACATGCATAGAACTGAACGTTGAGGCATCGTCGACGGTTACCCCGTGCGTACCTTAGCGCGATTCTTTGCCAATATGACCGTCTCTGACACACACTAGATTTTTTCCTGTGACTATCGGCGCTGGTGTCGAGTTTAAAATCGAATCCAAAGAGTGCGCTATCCTCGTACTTCCCCAGGGCGCTTCCCGGGAGAGACTACTGGCTCTTCAGACGTTCCGAGCGCATGTCGAAAAATATGCCCAACAGTGGTACACTTTCGCTCAGGACCGTGTGCCTGTACATGGATCGCTGTTTGTCGTCACGGGCTGCGACAAAGCCGCGTCGTGGGGTATCGCAACCGTTTCAACCCGATCTAGTTGCATTGGCACTTCCCTCAAATTCGCCGCGCTCGGTGCGGCGCAGGGCTCTTTGACGCATCAGTACGGATGGCAGGATTTTGGGTCCGCCACTGTCCGGACCTCGCACAATCCGCAATTCCCTGGAACTGAAAACCAGTGTATCTTTATTCAAGGCTTTTTTGTACCAAAGAAAAGGCCTCGGGTGGCCATACCGAAGAAAGTCCTGTGTTTATTTGGATTAGGGGCATTAGGGGAGACGAGAAAGATTGTCAGCCATCGACATCGCGACCAAGATGTAGAACCGGAGAGACAGGTGGGTGCTGCGCCAGCGACGAGGAGTGAAGTCGAGGCTGGCGATTCAGGGGAAGAAGGAAACGGTGTCGTGAGTTAACGTCTCATAGTGGCTCGATACAGTATATTGACAAGGTTTTGCAGGTTGACCACACACTTACATGTAACGTTCAATGCAGGATTTAAATGCAGGATTTGAACGTAGAGTCAGGGGTATAAATTGGGGCCACTGATGGACGATGGTCCATGAAGTTGGGACAATTGGACGAGCAGACTTTTTACTGGAGATTAGATTAACCTGTGTCATCTTCGAAATCATCCATTTTGCTAGCTGTTCTTGCAACCGTCGATCCATTCCTTCAAACATAAAGAAAACAACGGACTTTGAGTGGAAATATTTTTGGAATGCATACAGATCGTCAGCGCAGAGCAGTAAGCATAGTCTTGACCCGGCGAGTACGGAGATTATGCCAGCCTCCAGGGCAATGCTACTCCAGGTTGACAAGAATCAAGATCAGGCGTAACGCTGGTGGTGATAGAAAGAACTCCGGCAGATGGCTGGAGAACGCCTGTAGGTATTAGGGATATTGGGCTTCAGCAACAACTTGACGGTCAGAAGATAAAAATTGCATCTGCATGAAGAAGCCAATAGACACCCGGGGGGATGATCAGATTGCCGACCAATAGTTTGTGCATTAAATTTTCACCCATAGCGCTTCATAGATGGACAATCACCGCAAAGTTCCATACGACTGCAGCGGAGCTTACGTAGGGCAGAAGACCAAAAGCTGTTGAGTTGTGTACCAGGTGCACGATATTTTCAGTGCAAAGAACCTCAGTGTAGGTCTTCACAATGTCCAGCCGGCAGTGAGGAGCGGGGATTGTTTCCTTGAGGGAATAAGACTGGGAGCAATATTTTTTGTTGAGCGGATAGTCAGCGCGGAGCAGTCAGCGAGAAGGCCCAGATCGGCGGCGACAACAACGGAGATTATACAGCACAAGACCAAGGCGGTGGGACACATTCCGGTGATGGAAGAAAATGCTGTGGCCGACAGCCGGACCTGCGCCGGGTGAATATTGTTTCTTGATCAATGTGTGACAGAAGGTCCGTGCACCATAGGCGCTTCGAGAACAAGGGCTTGATGGCGATTCAGACGGGCTGTCAATGTAGGACAGATTGTTCGTGCACCATAGGCCCTTTTCGAACAAGGGCTTGATGGCGATCCTTACGGGCTGTCAATGTGGGACAGACGTCGTGGTGCATCGCCATCCGTGCCCTTGTTCTCGGAAAGGGCCTATGGCGCACGAACCTGCTTTGCGCCTATATGTGTTTCTCGAGCTGCCGTTAATGTGGGGCAGACGTCGTGGTAGCCGCAAAGGAAGTCGGTATGCGTGTGCAATAGGCGCAAAGGGAATAGAAAAACCTGGCTGAGCGGTATCGATGTCTTTTGATGTAACCAGAATAATAGCAGGCAGAGGAAGAGCGGCAGACAGAGGCAGACCCAAGACGCAAGAGGTATGAATGCGACTTGCAAGTTGTCCAGACAGGCAGCCACGGTTCAGACGCGGTTTGGGAATATCATACAGTGGGTTGTGGTGGTAGGGGATGATGAGTGCGGTAAGGAAGGAGGCAAAACTCCGAGTCGCTCCGGGTTATAAAGCTTCTAAAAGCTTTGAATAGCCGCTCGGCTCGGTACACCCAGTCACGCAACTCGGTGTACCGAGCCGAGTCGAGTTGCAACTCGAGTTGACATCGAGTTGGTGATGGGAACACCGCCACAATCAACGTATTTTAATACTACACTCAAACTACACTATTCCAAGCCTTAAACGGTTCTTTGGGGTCTCAATAAAACACTCATCTCGCCATGGTTGCAGAGGTCAATTTTTTTTTTCGCTTCTTGTCTTGCATTTTCTTCTCAAAAGAAAGAAAAGAAAGAAAAGCAATTGCGCATCAAATTTTCTGAGCGGCTGTCAATCCTGGGAATTCTTGGTCATAACAACGACAAATGCCGTCACGAGAAAAGAGAAGAAATATTGCAGAAGTTAGTCCATTCACTTCAGCAACACAAGAAAAAAATGTTATCGTCAAAAGACATAAAGGAAGCGATCCCGCTGAATTTTTATTGTGTGTGAGAAGGAGGATGAACATTTGTGAAAAAATAGATCACACGTGATGCAACTCGAGTTGTAACTCGTGTCAACTCGGCAACATTGAGTTGCAACGAGTTGGCCCACTCGAATCGGCTCGAATCAACTCGCGGCAACACTATGCGGCACAGTAAGTTCCGTAACATCTAAGTTTATAAGTCTAGAGCGGATCAAGTGCCGATTGATGGCCGCTTCTAGTATTGTGGTGTTTGAACGGGAGAACCAATGAACAAAATCTCGCATGAAAAGAAGCCCACGCTCCGCGCGTCCCTTCAATTGTGTTCGACTCAGGTCTGAGCCATGCATCTTCAGGACGATCATTTTTTTCGGCCACCTCCGATAGAATCTGATATATCAAGGTTTAACAGGAGGAAAATACGGCTCGTTAGCGGATGGTTCCATAGTTGAATACGTCGAGTGCATGCGGATCCTGCCTGTTCGACTCAGGCCCGAGCCCTGGGTCATTGGTCCATTCATTTTCTCCAACCACACCCTAAATTCAGTTACTTGTATCCAGGTTCATAGGAATGAAAATACGGCTCGGTGGCAGATCTGCTTAAATAGCATTTGCATTAAATTGTCGCAAATTTGATTTTTGCCTTCCAATAAGAAAAAAAGAGCTTAAATGACATTTGAAGGGCTTAGCAGGATCTTTCCTCTCAGAAGGTTCTTATAAGCTTAAAAAAATTCTTAGAACCTCTTGGATTTGCCTTGGAAGCTTTTGATTGATGTATAAGCCGCTTATAAGTCCAAAAGCCGTAAGACATTTTTCAAATTTGGGACATTTCCCCACTTAGTGTACGCAGGATCCCGCTTGTTCGACTCAGGCCCGAACCATAGGTCGTTAGGTGTAATTTATTCTTACCTCCAATATCCAGGTTCCAAAGAGATGATAATAAGACTCGGTAGCGGATGGTCCGTGTCTGCTCCAATTACCATCGCACGTAACGAGAATACACGGGGATCTCATCTGTTCTAATCAGGCCCAAGTCATGCCCCATCGAAATTCCATTTTTTTCAAACCACCTCCAAAAAAATCAGGTATGCTTAAGTTCGAAAGAATGAAAAATAAAGCTCGGTAGCGGAAAGTCCACATCTGCATGATCTGCATTCAATGCCCAATCCCAGATTCACCGGGCAGATCCCACCTGTTCGAATCAGGCCTGAGCCATGAGCTTCACTTGTTTGTCTTTTTGGACCACCTCCGAATGGCATTGATATATTTAGGTTCAAGGGAGGGAAATATAAGGCTCGGTAACGGATGATCCACGTCTGTGTCCAATCTGGCCACAATGTGCACACTGCACGCAGATTCCGCTTGTTCGACTCAGGCTCGAGCTACACGTCGGCGAGGTGTATTTTTTTCAACCACACCCTGAATTCTGTCACTTATATTCAATTTCAAATGGAAGAGAATAAGGCTCGGTGGCGGATGGCCTGTGTCTGCATCTCATAAGAAATAAGCCTCGTTTATGCAGATCCCGCCTGTTAAACTCAGGCTTGAGCCATACGTCGTCACTCAACACACTAAAAAAATATAGTTTATGCACAGCCTATGCAGGTTCGAAAGAAGCTCGGTAACGGAGGGACCGCGTCTGCTTCAAATAAAACATTCTCGCTCAGATCCCGCCTGTTCAACTCAGGCCCGAGCCATGTCTCTGAGGCAGCTCCTTTTCTTTTTTTCAACTACACCAAAAATGCACCCATATATTCATGTTCATACAGATGATAATAAGGCTCGGTAGCGGATGATCCGCGTCTGCTTCAAAATAACAATGTCAAGAGACCTGCGATAAGATTATGACTGAACTCACCGTCGTGTGTGCGTCTGAACCAGGACGAGCAGGGTCCAATCCAGGCCGTGCGCTTCACGTACATTTCTTGGTGCTCTTGAAAATCATCTGCCGCCTTGTCCTTGATTGTCACCGATGTAATGTTTTCACGCTGCATCTTCTTGATCATTTTCAGGAATGCACTGCTGTCTGTAGTCTCTCAGGATCGCCAACAAGAACAAACGCGGAGAGAAACTCACATGCTTCGATGAGTGGCGCAGCCGATCCGTGGGATGCAGGACCCATTGGACCGTAATACATGAAGTACTGGTAACCACGCCTAGGTGAGTATCAAAAGAAACGAAAACGAAAAAAAAAGGAAAATCACGTTAGGAACATTCTTCACAGCAGCATATTTTAACAAGAAAGAAAATACCCCGGGACGTATAGAGCCAACTGGATACACTTTCCATGTATCCTGGAGATTTTCCCCATGCGCAATGAAAGGGAATCGAGGAATAAAAGTGGTATCAAATTCACTATGGGAGCACGATCAAGCACTGAATAATTCCAAGAGTCAGTGTAACGTACGTCGCACAAGTTCGAACATCGAGTTCTTTCTCAACCGCATCTGCATCGCTGAAGCCGCGCTCAGTTATGCGCTACAACATGTCTGTATATACGTGGACATTTGGTTAGTAGACAGGGCTCAAGATATCCATTGCCTGGCGTAGGAAGGCGACAACCAACAGCGAATCTACAATAGTAGGAACCTACAAACGAGGTACGAGTTAGAACTGATGGAACATCCGTACAGGAGAGACGGGTGAACTATGGCGTCAATCAACCGTTGGTTTCCCTTCAGACGTTGCTTCATGTCATTCGTCACGAACTGGAGCCCCTTGGATAAAATTCCGGCCAGTCAAGTTTTGGGCTCCATGATATTTGATAATTTACAGCAGGAATATCACATCGAATTCCAGGGTCTAGAGGAGTAATGAGCTTGCAGGTCAAAACAAATGCGGCTCCCTTTACAAGTGTTCCAATTAAATGCCAAGTTCCTCCAACATCTGATGCGAGTTGGTAGACAGTCAAATCGATATTTTCACCGGCTTGGGAAATATTGTGGCTAATTGAGATTCCCGACATCTCAGCCCAATAACAATGACCTTGACGGGTCGTGATTGGATACATATACAGGTCAGGTAATGGTCGTCTCGCTCACAGCTCCATACTCCTGATCTGGGATTTTGTATCCTCTTTCGTTCTCGGATGGCCAACGAGCAGACCGAATTAGACATTGGTTGGCCGAACCGAGCGTCACACCAACTCGCTTTTTGTGTCCGACTTGAGCGTCTAGGATCAATTGGCAGATGGCTGACGGTAGATTTGTATGATGAATGTTGTCTGAAAGTCGAGGAGAGTCTCTTTGATTCCCTTGGGATATGTAATATACCCTATCATTTCCAGTGTAAAACTTTTGAGTGTACCGAGGATCTGGGTCGGACGCTTTGGCCGACTCTGGTGGCATGGGGCGGAGTCGGAGTCTCGAAATCCCAGAACTGAGTTCTGCAGACAGTTTTAAACCGGCGCCGATCCACGGGCATGCGTAAATCCCCAACGGGCCGCAGTCTACTTTGGGTCTACTGCAAGTGTCATGTCACTGAACATGCCCATTGTATTTCGTAAACTTGAGCATATGGCTGGATCAAGATCTTAGCGAGCATCTTTCTCAAGTCTCGCCATCTTTCCGAGCATCTCCAACTGCGTGAAATCCAGGCCATCATAATCCAGGATAATCCTCCAAAATGGGTTCCGACTTCGCGTACGGCATGTTTTACAAAATCGGCAACCTACTTTTGCAAATGGGGTTCACATCAGGAAAATGTTTCGTGTCTGGTTGATCTGGCACCAGACCAACCAAACGCGCCAGACTGCCAGAATCCGATCTGGCAACATAATAACTTGCGGCACCTCAGAATACGTTCTGGCACCAGATGTTGCAATCTGACACCAAGCCCGCAGCTCTGGTGCTTGCATATATATATATATGCTGGGCCTCATAATGCCGACAACCCGTCAATGCAGCACATATTGGATTGTTGGCGCATAATACATGGGTACTAATATACGAACTTTACCCCCAACCCCATTTCTGAGACGGAGAAAACAATGTCGGGCGACGGCGGAAGACAATTGGCAACTGAAGCGAGGTTGTGAGAAGAGAAAGCGGATAATCCTTAGTTTACACACCTGCATCCCAATGCCATCCTCCAAATACGTCTCGATCATAAAAAAGTCGGATCTGCGATCAGTAACAGACTGAGATTTGCCACATGCGGCGCTGGGTGCAGAAACAATGCATGGGAGGGAAGAGAGTGGAAGATAATGAAGACCGCAGATGGGAAGCCAACAAGCGAGCAGAAGAGCGCCAGGTCTCAAGAGTACGCGGCAGTAGCAGTAGGCTTGAGGATTCGAGCTTTAAGCCTTGAAATCTTGTTGTTTGAGGAAGTCTTGATACTTGAGACCCGTTGGCTTTGAATTCTTGAAAACTAGCATGGTATGCGGCTTCCAGCCGGAGGAAGGTGAAGGGGAGATGGCGGGGGAAGGAGAGAGGTTGACGAACCAGATCATGATCAATCACGCCATTTCGACATTCAACACACGTGTCAGTCGGAGTTTGAATTCGACTTGTACTCTTCGTCGTCACCATCGACCTCGGCTCAATCAACAAGGCACTGAGAGTGATGTTATCCCTCAAATATATATGTTCATATGTTGTCGGATCCATAGTTATCTAAATGAATTTTTTTCTTGATAAATGTTCTGACAATGGTTCTGGTGAGTCTGGCTACATTTTAATTCTGGTGCCATTCCAGTCAGACACATCAGATGGACCAGACACGCCAGACGTAAAACATTTTGCTGATGCAATGAAAACGCTGTCATCAAATCGTCATGATTTATAAATACATATGTATGATTAGCTCAATGACAATGGCAGCGTGGTTTTACTCGGATGTATTTTGCCACGCACACAGTGAGGAGATAACATTACAGAAACCCAATTATTGCAATTACTCATAGAAAACTGAGGCCTGCAGTTCAATGGACTCGCGGCGCGGGCACCCGACAGGGCTGTTGGGGTCTGCAAAGCCGGTGTGGGCGTTGAAGGTGGTAACGCTACCATCACCAAGCGAGTCGAAGCTGGGTGAATAAATAAATAAGCAAGCATTTGATGCAGAAAACCAGGTAGGACGTACCACTTGAACAGCACACACTCGTCGGGCTCCATGGTACTTCCACTTGTGATTCGGGTTATACTTCACGCCGTACGTTTCGCCTGGACCGCCGGGGAATTTGAGGGTCATTCCCATGAGATCCTTCGTTGGGTTCAACGTGCTGCTGTCGCAGAATCCCAGAGGCCAATCGTACGCCGCGTGGGAGATGGGGCGCCAGAGATTGAGGATTTGGAACCTGAGCTTGAGGAGTTCACGGGCCTCCTCCTCAGGAAGGTGCCGAAATACTCGTGCAACGGCTTCAAGAAAAGCAACATGAGTATGATCGATTATAGATTGTCCGCCTCACGCACCGGACTTCGGAGTCTGGCAATGCGAGCATGAGAAATATTCGTTATGATGTAGCATAATTCAACGTACCTGGTCGCAGTGAACGCTATAGACCTTGTGTGGTTTAGTCAATCATTAATGAGACATCGAGTAGACTGGAATGCACCGGCTGACGCTGCTCGGGGGTGTCTCCTGGTGTCTTTGTAGAAGTAGGATCGATTGGGCGATGACGGCGGATGTCTATGGGGAAAGATCGCAATAAGCATCTCATGCAAACTGCGGGAACTAGGAACGAACTGTGGTCGAAGAGAATAACTCTCGTTGCGCCAGCGAACTCTTTCATGAGCTCGATGGTCTCTGGATAATACACATTCACGATATCCTCCTCGCTGGAGAAATCTTGGAGCTTGGACGGCCGCGTATAATATTGAAAGCCGCAAACATCCAGGGTATACGAGGCTTCTTTACCCCGAATGTTCTCGACGGTGACTTTATGCCAGTCCTCAACGTAGTTGTGATCGTGACGGTCGTTGATATTCTTGTAGGGACGAGCGCCATCCGGAGGAGGGAGGTAGTACATGACAGTGGCGATCGTTTCTAGGTCGTTCTTGGTAGCGTCCATGGCTGAATCGAAACGTGCAAGACCAAAAGTAATGCCGCTTTATAATGGGGTTGTCTGGGCTTGTTCGGCACCTCAATCTGTTGTGCGAATCAAATTATCCATACGCTGAACTGGCTTTTCGGATGGTGCACCGGAAAGGCTATAACGGCGCTCAGGACCCAGGTTGAAAGGAATATCCCTGAGCGGGCGCCACCGCGCCGGCAGAATAATGTTCCTGGCCAGTTCATCCGTAGTTCGACCACAATCAAAGGCCCATGTTGGGAACAGATTTATTGGAAGTCGAGTGGGTGCGAAGCTCTTCTCGGGTGTGTGGACCTCGGCAATGTCCTCCCTCCTTACGCTGTCCCGGATGCGAGGATCAGCACCGTGACTTTCGGTATCAAATCTCACGACCGTATTTTCATCGTAATTGAGCTTGGTATTATTACCGCTATGGGGTCAATGTTCGGGTATGCGCTACATACCTGTGCGAATCACTGCATTTGTGTCGGAGAGCTCGCTCTCCCCCGCTTTCGAAATGTATCTGGAGTTCTGGGCCTCGCAGCCGCAATTTGGGGAGCGCAATGTGCAAATTGGCACTGGGCGACGAACAGAAAGGTGTCGGCGCACATGCGCAGAAGATACCCAAATCAGTAAATATAAAAACCCTCTGGACCGTGTTGACAATCACGTCGATTCGTGGTTTCAGGTGTTCCGCGAAGAATGGACAGCATGCTGCACAGGAAGATGAACAGCGGAGCTGATAATTTAACGAGATGATACGAGGTGTATCTCGGATTATTACTCGTCGGGCACCGTTGTGAAAGCGCAGGTTTGGAGGAGAGCGGACGGAGAGTGCGGCAGTGAAAGGACGAGAGAGAGGGCCCGGAATGCGAATCTTCGCGGCCGTGGTGGGAATAAACAGGGCGTCGGATGAGCTTGGAAGTGGACGTGGTAATATAAAGAGGCCGGGAGAAATCGGCTAGCAGCTGAGGCGTGGGGTATGTGTGTGTGATTCATGACTTGTGCACAAAAGAGATACGGATGGTCCACTGGGCATGGGGGTCAGGAAGAATGGGAAAGCGGACAGAGGAATAACAAAAGCCGGCGTAACCTGCCAGATATTGAGGAATTCCACGAAAGGTAATGTAGATGGTAGATGGTTTCTTTGCCGTCCTCGGTGTGAATGAGGATAAGACCCGTGAGGTGGCGAATATAAGGCACCCAGGTAGGCGATCTATTCGGACGAGCTTTGTCTGGAGGTTAACGGCGAGTCGCACGCAACATTTTGGCGCATAGAAGATTGAACCAAACATACATACCGGCAGGCTGGCTGGTTGGTTGTGCACGAACAAGAGCGCCCAACCGGGTCGGTTATTTGCGTAACGCGGTTTGGGGCGCAGGGTATTTTGTGTGGGGCGGCGGTGCGGATGGTGACTTGGGTGAGTGATCGATGGATATTAATCGTGCAGCAGGAAAATGAAAACACGGGGAAATATTGAGTGGAGTCGATGGTTAGATGAATGAATATACTCGGTATTCCAGGTGGGCATACCGTATCTGTCCTGGATGAATGAATAGGGCGGGAAGTTGACGACGGTGACGGAAATAATAGTATACTTAGTCCTTTGGTCGAAAATATATATTTAGAATACATTTAGGGATTCGAGGACGAACCGTGTCAATGAGCCTCGATAGATATAAGAATACACTGTCGGGTCTGGCCAGGATAAGTGAATTATGAATCGGATCTCGCCAGCACCGCCAGTGGTCACTCACGGACATCGGTGATCAGACAAGTGCAAGTCCTCCGCGGTAATAGCGAGAGAGAATATTCTCTCTCGCCGTCCCCGCCCGCGGAAACGCTCAAACCCGGTCCCGTACACACTATTCATTCATTCGTTCATTCATCCATTGATTTTGATATTGTCACGGGAGGTCCGAGGATCGTGGATGTGGGTTGGTTCGGTGTGCGGATTCCGGAAGGAGAGGTCTGAGGACGCGGGGATATGTGTATGTAGAGTCGGAGTCCGGGGCTGGCGCTGATTGTCGTTATTGTACTTACACGTAGACTGGTTGCGATATGCGGAAGTCGCAAGTCCCATGAACATTAATGATGATCATGGGGTTAGCAGGAATAGAATCAAATGGGGGGAGTGGCTGGTTGCTGGACATCATGGTTTTTTCGGCTTTGAAGAAACAAGGGGATTTTTTTAAAAAAAAAAGGGAGACGTACGTGCGCTGTGCCACCGGGAATGTTTTCGCTTTTTTTTTTTGCGGGGGGTGAGTAGATGAGGTGAAATGGAAATGGGGAATGAAGCACGAGATACGAGTTGAAGCGTCTGTCACTGGAGAGACTAGCTATAGGAAGGAGGTGGAGAGGTGGCGTTGTCGGTGGCGTTGGGGCGCCGGAGTATGTGCGGATCGGGATTACTCCGCGCGGGTCTAGTAGCATATCATACCTGCTTGTACTGCTGCAACCGAGTAGAAGAGGTATGTTGGGCTTGTGAGGCAGTGGAGAGGGCGTGCGGTGCGGTGCGACGTTGAGGGCCAGAGAACTGGTGTAATCGCTCTTCAACCGGAACGCGCGAGCGAAGAGATTGAGCTTGTACATGAGCCTGGCAGCGCAAACTTGAGCATTGACAACGCCAGGTGCATGCGAGGAGGTGAGAGCAGAGGGGCCGATGATGTGAATCAGCAACAATCGCACGATGTTGTGATTGGTCACCGGTGGTTGGAACTGCGTGGTGCACGTGTACTTTTTTTTTTTTTTTTGGAACCACGACGCGCTTGCAGAATTGAAGCAAGAAAACTGTCGGAGGTACTTACTTACATGCACTCAGAGGGTTGGATTGTTTTTTTTTTGAGGGTCGTGTGAGTGAAATGATTATATTTATTTATTTCGGGCGAGAAACACGACAGAAATTTAAATAATTACATTGGTATCCCTTTTTTTTAACGTCTTATTCTTCGCAGCGTACACAGAAGCCTGTAGAAAGGCTGAACATGAGGCAGGCACAGGCTTGTGGCTAAGCCGAGCTTTTGTATGGTGTTGTTTATTTCCCAACCGTATCTTCCACCATGTCGTCGTATAAAAGTGCCATCCGCGCCGCGCCGCCAGACGCCCCCGACACAACAAAGTACCGCACACAGGCACGACAGCTCCAGGAGCTCTTCCCCTCCTGGTCCAATGACGGTCCGTTCTCTTGCCCCCGCCCACCGCACGCGCTCATTTTTTTCTTCCACAGACCTCCAGTCTCTGCTCGCAGAGGTCGGCGGCGACGTCGAGCTTGCTGCGACCAGAATCAGCGACGGTAACCCGCTCATTTCATACCGCGCACCGGCGCTCATGTCTTTCAGGCCGTGCGGAACAGTGGGGCGCAGTCACGCGCAAAAAGGACAAGAAGGGACAGACTGGCCCGGGCCACGTCTCCAAGGACTCCTTTTCTGCGCCCCGGGGCGACTTTCGTGGCGGCCGTGGCGGACGCGGCGGTGGACGCGGCGGGTCTACACGTGGCGGCGCTGCTCCGCGCAGCCGCGGCGGCGCAGTGAGAGCGGCGCCCACCAATGGCCACACCGTCGCCGCCCAGTCGCCCCCCGTCTCTGCCTGGGCAGACGGGCCCCCCACCGCAGACAAGACCCCGGACTCGACCGCAGCGTGGGGCCCGGACATCCCCGACGCCGCCTCGCCGCCCGCAAACAATTGGGCAGACCAGCTCGACACCCCGAGCGCAACCGCGACGCCCTCGTCTTGGGGTGGGACCAGCACAACCACAACCTCCACCTGGGGCCCAGACACCGACGTCAACGGCTCCACCGCCTCGCTGGCTGTGCCGCAGGCAAAAATATCAAAGACCCCGCTAACGTCAAAAATGTCTTGGGCCCAAATCGCACGGTTCGTCTTTCTTTTTTCTTTCTTTGTTTGTTGCAAAAGGCCGACTAAAATACACCAGGCCCCAAGAGAAACCGACGCCCCCGCCTCCCGCGCCAGCGCCAGCCGCACCACCTCCGCCAGCCATCTCCCCCGCCGCGCCCGAACCGGAACCCCAGGATGTCGGCGGCTGGGAGGAGCCCACCACCGTCCAGTCTCCCACCTGGGAGGAGGAGGCCCCAATCGCCAAACCCTCTACATCCGCCGCCGACGTCTGGTCCTCGACCGTCAACGAACCGTCGGATGAACCGAAATCAGAACCACAGCAGGTCCTCGAACAGCAGGTTGAAGAACCGCCTGCTCCCTCCGAGGAGTCTGCGTTGCCCGCGTCAGAGCCCGAACCCGCTCCGCCCGTGGTGTCCCCGTCGCCGTCCATAAAACCGGCCACCGCCGCACGGCCTGTGCCGACGTCTCATCGCAGCAGCGCCCGATACAAGACAATCGACCAGCCCGTCGTCATGCCCAGCTCCTTCGGCTCCGGCGTCGAAAAGGTCGGCATGCAGTTTGGTAGCCTTAGCCTCGGGGGCGAGAGCTCCTTCGACGCGTAAGTGCGCTCTATCACTTGATGATCCAAAGCCTAACGACTACTAAAGATCCGAGTCTGAGCCTCCTGCCCCAGAACCGCAGTCGCCTCCGACGCCCCAGGTGCCCGCCGCAGTGCAGCACCACGAGCCGCCCCCGCCCGCCTCCGTGCCGCCCACGTCCGCGTCCCTCGGCTCCTCGCTGTTCCAGGGTCTCCCCCAGCAACAGCAGTCGTCGTCCCCGCAGATCCCGCAGCACTCGATGCCGACGTCTGTCTCGTCGCCCGCCGTGTCGCAGCCGCCAAAGGTCGTCCCGCTGGCAGAAGCGCTCGCCTCGTCGCAGCCCACGCCGCTGTCGCCCGGGGTGCAGCAGGAGCTGAACCACCCGCAGCAGGTATATGCGCAGGCGGCGACGCAGCAGCAACAGCACATGGGGTACATCCCGCCGCATCTGCAGCAGTTACAGCAACAACAACACCAGCAGCAGCAACAACAGCAACACCAGCAACAGCAACACCAGCAGCCGCAACACCAGCAGCAACACCAATCGCAACAGCAGCACCAGTACGCGCAGCACGGGCTGCCGACGCACATCGACCCGTCGCAGCAGCAGCAGTCGTCCGTGGTTGCGCAGCAGCAGCAGCACCAGCCGAGCCCCGCGCACGCGCACTCGAGCTACTTTAGGAACGAGCCGGCGGCGGCAGCGGCGTCGCCATACTTCCACGCGCCAACGCCGCCCGCGGGGCAGGCGCAGGAGGCGAATCCGTACGGCGCGTTTGGCGCGCAGGGGCAGCACCAGCAGGGCGCGCACCTCGGTGGGTTTGGCGCGCAGGATTACGGGCATGCGGATAGTCAGCGGGTCGGTTTTTTTTTTTTTTGTGTCGATGATTGAGACTCACGATTGGGTTATGAAGGGCTTCTACGACACATACCAGCAGAGTGCGTTCGGGAACCGGGGTGTGCTGGGGCACGAGGAGGTCAAGGGCCTGCCGGGCGCGCAGCAGCAGAATCCCAACGCCGGCGCGCTCCCGCCGCTTTCCGGGCAGTCCGCAGGGCAGCAGCAGCAGGGCGCGGGGCAACAGCAACAGCAACAGCAGCCGCAGCCCGCCGCGGGCCCGCAGGCGCAGCAGTACCCGCCGCCCGTGCCGTACTACTATGGGTACCCGCAGAGCCAGTACTACGGCGCGCCGTACAACAACGCGTATGTGCCGCAGCCGTTCGTGAAGTACCCGACGATGTTTGCGGGGCCGCCGGTGCCGGGGAGCGCGGGTCCGGGGCCGGGGCCGGCGGTGCAGGGGCAGCCGGGGAGCTTGGGCGTGGGGCTGAAGGGGCAGGTGGGCGCGGGCGGGGGCGGGGGGTATGGGGGCGCGCAGGGGCTGTATCAGCAGCAGCAGGGTGGGGGGTATGAGGTGGAGTACCAGCACCAGGGGCAGGGCGCGCAGGGGGGGCATGGGGGGCACGCGCTCGGGCTGGGGCAGGGTGGGGTGGGCGGGGGGGAGTATGGGAAGCAGATATATGGAGCGGGGCAAGGGTTTATGGGGCTGGGGGGGCAGGGAGGGGGCGGTGGGGGGCCGCAGGCGGCGAGGGGCGGCAGTCCTGAGACGGCGTATAAGCCGTATGCGGCGAAGGATGTGGGCGTTGGGCCGGCGCGGGGCGGGGGTGTGCAGCAGGGTGCGGGGCAGGGACAGCAGGGGCAGGGGCAGGGACAAGGCGGGCCGCAGGGACAAGGGTTCTATGCTGGGAACCGGTTCTCAGGCGTCGGGGGCGCGGGCGGCGTTGGCGGCGGCGGCGCGGGCGGCGCGGGGCCACAGCAGAGTGGGCATCACCAGCAGGGCGTGCCGCAGGCGCATCTGGGGTACTCGCAGGGCCAAAACGAGTTCTATCCCTACCAGGGGCGGCAGCAGCAGCAGTACTGGCAGTAGCGGGTGACGGATGGAAGCAAAGTTTCTCCCGGTTCGCTCTCTCCCTTTGATCTCTCATTTCTTGTCGTCGCATGCTTTTCCTCAGTTTACTTTACTTGTCCATTTTTTCTTTTCTTTTACTGCTACCTCGCATCTCAAATCTGTCTCGTCGATACATCTCATCTCACTACTCTCGCTCAATGTTTTTGTACGTCTTATAGCATGCAATTTCAGCCAGTACAAACGTGACAACATATCTCCGGCTCCGACAGCCCCTAACTGACGACTTTCTGCAATCCTTGGACTCGGGACTCGGGCTGCTGACATGAGGATCCGCCTCTAATTTGTTTTTTTAATATATATTTAAAAGCGATATAAGTATCATCGTAAATCACTTCATGCACAAATTACCCTCTTCCTTGACCGGCGAGATTTTACTTAGGGCGGCATGACTTACCTTTCGCGTTTTCTGTTTCCATACAGAGGCCGTCCCCGTAACCGTAGGTCCAAATTCATTGCGTCTGTTCACTCTGAATGCGATTGAACGTGAATATATATAACGCAGACCTGGCTGAGCTGCGTGAGCAGGACAGGGAGAAAGAGGACGAAGTTCAACGGGAACTCGTAGCGCTCGCTCCGCTGGACACGCGGCTCCGGCGGTGGAAAGAGAGTATAATAGGAGTCGGGAGGAGCGCGGTGCGTGCAGTGCTTTTAAATTTCGTGTGTGCGAGTCTGATTTGGAGCTTGTTTTAGCCCTACGCCTGACGAGGAAGAGTATGCTGAGGAATGTTTGGCTGACGTTGATTAGGGGCAGTCAGAGTAGCCTTGAAAGGCGGTTCTGACGGCCGGTTCTGAGGACGGTTCTGAAACCGGTTCTTGATTTATTTAGCGTGGGAGAACCGTCGTAAATCAGAACCGGGTTCTGGATGCAGAACTAGTTCTGCAACGGTTCTGGTTCTGGTTCCGGTTCTCTGCGCTCAGTTCCCCTTAATCATTTCTTTTAAATATCATTAAATACTAAATATATATTATAAAATATTTCTCATCCGCTAGGGAGTCATGAGGCGAGGTCAAAACCAAGGCCTATGGCTCGGGATTAGCCAGGTATTAGACGGGCCATAGAGTGCTTGTGTGGTAATTAAATAGCGCGGTTTAAATTTAATTTCAGCATGCCTTTTGGATGCGGAGGTAGGGCTGAACTGTGAACAGTTTTTCAGTGCGCTGACTTCCATTTTGTGTAGGCGTAGCGATAGGATTATGGTAAGTGCACGGTGTACAACTGGCAGAAGTTACGAGCCATAAATGAATAATTTATTGAGACATGAGAACCGGCCACAGAACTGCTTTTCAAAATGGACGGTCAAGATTGGAGGCCGGTTCTGGCCGGTTCTGATGCAAATCAATTGTCAGAACCGGTTTCAGAACCGGCCTCAGAACCGGCTTCAGAACTGCTTTTCCAGTCTACTCTGACTGCCCCTATTACTGCTAACTTCAATCCCAGTGCGCGGACGATTCTTTTGTGATTTTGGTTGAGTTAACTGGCCCTTGCGCGCTGCGTTCCACTTTCATTTCGGCAAGGAATGGTACGGACCAAACAAATTTGCCGCCTGTGTGCCATTGTGTAATTTTTTGAGGGGCTTAGGGCTGCGGGTTGGGTGCCATCATTGAGCTTGACGCGCCATCAGTGGCGGTGTAACATGCCTTTGGTGACAACGCTTGGCAAGTCCGCGACAACCTCCGAATAACCTCACTCCGAGCCACTCGCGCTTTGGACGCTACAAAGTAGTCTGCATTCTGGCCTCAGAGGCCTACCTCTCACTGTCTAAATGGATACGCGCCTCAGACGCTTCTGGACTTGCCCTCCACTAGCACTCCGTGTCGCGGTGCGCAGATTACAGACATCTGGGTTAAAGGTGCAGGGCAGAAGCTCGTATTCCTTGCTGACATTCGCCTCTTCTGACAGCAAAAGGTTTCCGGGGGACCTAGACTCGAACCAAAGACAGTCGTTTGATCAATGCTAAACTAAGTATTCCAATCATCATTGGTCAAATAACCACTGGTTTGAGTCTACGGGGAACCCAGCTCGCAGTTGAATTTTCACTTGTAGCATGAAATACTCATCAACACCCTTGTTTCGCGATTTTAATTGACCACCGATGTTACTCGGCGAGTCGGCGACTACCTAACGTCTCATAAAAAAAAAAGGCCGGGACGCTTGTTGTCGATACCACTGCTTGCAGGTGCTGTGGTAGTCAGACGAATTTGGTACGTCGCAGGCGCCTAGTATTTTGGCTGTGTCTTCTATGTAACTTTCTCACCAATTTCTCACAGGACATCAATCCGGGTGTTTTGCATATTTTTCGGTGCCTTTGTCGATACGGATAAATTTGCTTTTAAAAATTGCGGAAAACCCGCACTCATATGTCGCTGCTTCCGCTTCTCATCTGCAACGTACGCTCCCAAATTCCCTCCGCACCATGCACCTTTCCGCAACCACCGTGGCGATAATGCGACAGTCTATTTTCAACTTGAGTACTGATTGACGCGCTTGTGATGCTAGTTACATGCTGTGTTCATACAGCTCTTGCCCTTTGCCTTCGACCTCATGGATCCTGTTACTGCGGTTGGTCTCGTCGCCAGCATTCTGTCGTTCGTCGCCGCCACAAAGTCAGCTATTGATCTCTCCAGAGATGTGGCCAATGCGCCGAAAGACCAGCGAGCTCTCTTTCTCGAGGTCCAGAACCTTGAGCCACTTCTCACCGACCTCCAGCGCCGCTTGCAACTGCCGGGAAGTCAGGCCATCGGCGGACTCCAATCACTCAAGGCCCCTCTGCTCGATTTCAAAGAAACGATGGAGCGCATTGCGAAAAGATTGCGATCCGCTGGGTCCAAAATTCCGAAAGCGTTGAGCTGGACGTTATGGAATAAGGACGAGGTTGAGGCTGATCTCGCCAAGATCGAGCGCTTCAAAACCTTGCTCAATGCGTGGTTGGGATTGGATATTTGGTGAGTCCCTACGATGGCCGTCTATGTATCGACTAACTCCTCTTAGGGATCAACAGCAAAGGCACCATGAAAGTTAGCATGATGCCGGTCCACACCTGCAGTGACTGACTTTGACTTAGACATGGAACAAATGTTTACGGATATTGGCAACACACAACGTCTGGATCACTCTAGTGGGTTCATGTCACAGTAGTATCCCAAACGCAAGCAATGACTTTGAGATTAGGGCTACTCACAGAAGTCAGACTTGTTGCGCAAAATCAAAAAGACCTTCGGGATTGTAAGCCACGTTTTAACTGTAAGGCTTGAATGGGGCTTTAACAAGTGAACAGCGGCAGAGAGCGAGAAGATCGATAAAGAGCGCGAGGAGATCGCTAAAGAGCGCGAGAAAATCATCGACTGGTTGTCGCCTCCCAATTTCTTCGCGCGGCAGGCAGATATATTCGGAACTCGGCAAAATGGAACTGGGCTTTGGTTTCTTGATGAAAAACAATTTCAGGACTGGCTATCGTTATCGGGAGGGATTCTTTGGTGTCATGGAATCCGTATGTCTACCACGCGTTCATGTTTTTTTCTGTTTTGCTAATGACAAAATGCACAGCTGGAGCTGGGAAAACAGTACTCATGTTTGTCATTTATTCCACCCCTCGCTTGTTGTTCTAACGATTTCCATGAAATGTACCAGGTCGATCATCGTGGATTACCTTCGAAACCACTTTCAGGGCAACAATATTGGTGTCGCTGTTGCATACCTAAATCACAAGGAGAATGATGCGCAATCTCCGTCTAATATCCTGGCCGGTCTCTGGTGGCAACTCTTGTCGAAAAGACCTATCTCGCCCCTCGTTCAGCAGTTGTATGAAAAACACGAGATCCAGCGCACGAAGCCTTCACTAGATGAAGTCTGCGTCATATTTCGCTCCACAGTCGCGGAGTTCTCGAGGGTCTTCGTGGTCGTTGATGCCGTGGATGAATACCCTGAGGGCCATCGCCATATTCTACTGGACACTCTGGCTACAATGGGCGGGAGCATTTCATTAATGCTCACCTCGCGGCCAAATGTTACTCCGGCGTCCATTCTTCCCACCGCATCCGTCCTTGAGATCAGTGCCAAGGAGGAAGACATTCGCCACTACGTCGAAGCACAAACACGAAATTCATTCCGTTTGTCAAAGCACGTTAAAGCGAGACCAGAACTGCGCGAAGAGATTGAGACGAAGATCACTGAAAACGCCGACGGAATGCAAGTACGACGAAATCATTTTAAATATTGACTCTAAATATGTTTCCTACAGGTTCTTGCTCGCAAAACTCCACATTGATTCTGTAGCCATCAAAAGCACTGTCAAGGCAGTTCGGGATGCTCTCCAAAACCTGCCCGAAGGTTTAGAGCATACATATCACGAAGCAATGGACCGCATCGAGGCACAGAACAAAGATGACAGGGAGATCGCGCGGCGGACCCTCATTTGGATAGCAAATGCCAAGCGGCCGTTAACTGTCTTCGAGCTCAAGGAAGCACTCGCCATCGAACCAGATTCCAAAATGCTCGATGCGGACGGCTTTCTTGACATCGAAATTATTCTTTCCGTCTGCATTGGCTTGGTTGTCGTTGATGCATCACAACGGTCCTCCAAGAGGGTTGGACTCCATCCAGGGCACAGGATTGTTCGACTAGTCCATCTCACCATCCAAGAGTACCTTGGCACTCGCTTTCCAGGGGCTCAAACCGAGATAACCCGAAATTGCCTCAGATATATTTCGTACTGCGACATTGCTGAACCGGTGGACCATTGGAAGCAGGCACTGCTTTCGTATGCCAGTGCCTACTGCCTATTGCACGCTGCTGGAGAGCCTGAATCACTACTCCAGGATAGTATCATCCAGTTTCTTGGAGATGCTCACCGGCGGCGGCGGCGGGTTCTCGATTTTAATGATGCACCACAACAGTGGCGTCATGTAAAATGGCCTTCAGTGCCATCGAAACTCTGGGTTGCAGCGTTGTTTGATCTACAAGAAGTTGCGAGGCACCTTCTTGGATGTGATGAATCACCTAATGACGAAGAAAAAGAAAGCTCGTTGATTGTCGCTTCGCAGTGGAACTGTTCGGGTGTTGTTGGGGTCTTGGTAAAACATGGTACTAATGGGGACACACCGCGACCCTTCATCGGTAACGTTCTGCGAGCAGCATCGGCGGAGGGGAAGGAAGGAGTGGTACAACTCCTCCTCAAGCACGGCGCCAACGTGAACTTGCAGGGAGGAAAATTTGGAACTGCCCTGCAAGCAGCCTCAGCAAAGGGGCACGTGAAGGTAGTCCAGCTGCTTCTCAAGCACGGTGCCGACGTGAATGCCCGGGGAGGACACTACGAAACTGCTCTTCAAGCAGCATCGTGCAGTGAGTGGAAGGTAGTGCAGCTGCTCCTCGATCACGGTGCAAACGTGAACTTGGGGGGAGGGTATTACGGAGGCGCTCTGCAAGCCGCTGCGGAGATGGGAGACACGAGGGTAATTGAGACTCTCGTCCTCCACGGTGCCAACGTGAATCTGCAGGGAGGCCACTATGGAACCGCTCTGCAAGTTGCATGTGCCAGACTAGACATGGATGTGATACAGCTTCTCCTCGAGAACGGTGCCGATGTGAATTTGCAGGGAGGTCACTATGGAACCGCTCTGCAAGTTGCATCTGTCAGGGCAGACATCGCTGTGATACAATTTCTCCTCAAGAATGGCGCCGACGTGAACTTGCAGGGAGGGCACTATGGAACTGCTCTGCAAGCAGCATCAGCAAGGGGGTTGTTGGATGTGGTCCAGTTCCTCCTCAATGACGGCGCCGATGTGAACTTGCCAGGAGGGTACTATGGAACCACTCTGCAGGCAGCATCGGCATGGGGGGACATCACTGTGGTCCAACTCCTCCTCGAGCATGGCGCCACTGTAAATGCGCGGGGAGGAATATACGGCACTGCCTATCGCGCCGCGACGGAAGGCGGCCACACTCAAGTGGCCGAGCTCCTCATTGTTCACGGCGCCGATACGAATTTGGATGTGGAACTGAACTAACCGAGTCTCAGTGAGTTTCTTTCGGTTCACCAACGGTCTCCACCCTGATATCCCATTGCCACCTGCTAGCTCTTTCCTCCTTCTACTCTGCAGTGAGCCACATCTTCGATGGCGCGACCGCGAGATCCCCAGCCCACGCCACTGACCGCGGTACTGCTCGCCCGCCCGCCCGTACCCCTCTACGCGATCACGGCGGCCGCCCGCGCCTGCGTGGGGCGACGACACGCATCGCGAAGCTCTCGGCGGGCAGCATAAAACAGAAGCGCGGAGTGGGCCGCAGATAGATTAGCGCTGTTTGTACATGTTAGGATAGCCCGCCGCAAGCAGCTTTCTCATTCTTTTTGCATCGCTGAGCATACCGGTAAAACATCCGTCGATGAATTCGTAGGCGCGCGCCGAGAAACGCGTAAATGCGGGTGCCGACACTCTGCTTGGAAGCAGCTCGCCGAGTAAGTATCTCGATAGACACGCTACGCCCTTGGATGCCATACGTAGATTCGCAAGCGCCTGGTCGGCGGTGCCCCGCCTATTTACGCCACGACTCGGACGCGCCCGTACTGTGTGTTTCTTCTCCTCAGGTTCGGGCCCCGGGTTTGGGTCTGGATCGCACTCCCCGCAACGCAACAGGCGTCCCTTCCTGCGACGCTGTCCGGGTCCGTCCGTCCTTGTCCGCAGAACGCTTTCTTCCCCGGCGTCAAACCTCGCTTTGCGCGGAATGCAAATACAGGTGCGCAGGTGCGTGTGTGTGGATATCCCTGCGCAGCTTGACCGGACGACGGCGAGTGAGGCGCGCGGCGGGCGCGTTCACGGAGCGGCGGCAGAGCGCGAAGCTTTCTCGTCTGCGCCGCCGGGCTGCGCATGCGAACGGGCTATCGCGAAGTTCCGGGTCATTTGCTTCGGGGTGGATTCGCCTGCCCGCCGACAATAGCCAGTTAACTACCGATCCTGTTCCCACTGCCGCGCGCGCAGATAGCGGGTGCCCCGCGGCGCAAGGCACAAGGCATGAGGATTTGATTTCCGGTGGACTCGCACCTGTCTCGGCGGATGGAGAGGATTACCCGTAGACGGATGTCCGCGCTACTCGTAAATGGATGCCCAGCGTTACTCGTGAACGGATGCCCGGCGCTACTCGTAGACCAATGCAAAGCGCAACTCGGAGACGGGCAAATGCCGCTACTCGTCGCGCGTTGGACCTAGTCTTGGACCCTGCGGCGCTGGGAGAGGGGGGCTGAGCGAGGCATTGGCTGCCGCACGTTGTTGCTCGTCTGATCTGGGGAGAACTCGCACATGGTCCGGATAATTGAGCGCAGATGTTATGCGGCTGCCTGCGGCTTTGACAGGTGCACTGTGTATGGGCGCGTTGGTGGGCAGGAAGAATGCGCCCTTGGATGTACTGGTTTTTGCGCCTGCGGGCAGGCCTGTTAGTTCGTCTACGGGTATTCCACATCCCATCACGGTCCAAGTTCATCCTCCAAAGTGAAATACTCTGAACTCAACCCGATATGTTTAGGAAATATGATGTATACATTCATGTCTCAGATACCAATAGAAATACTAGCAAACATCATTTACTTCCTCGCAAGTGCCAGCGCAAGAGCCCAACCAAGGCTTGAAAGTGCAAGAAGTATCCACCAAACGACATCTGGGGGAGAGCTCTCCAACTCGATCTTCATTTTGAATCGCTTGCCAACGTCGACTTTTTCCGTGGCTGGCACCTCCGCTTGCTCATTCGGTACCACTCCTTGCTGGGCGGCCGGGGATGTCTCGAGCTCCACCGTGGAGGCGGATGCGCCTGCGGAGTCTGGCGGGGAAAGCTGAATTTCCTCTACTTCGCCATCCCGCTGATATCCGTGGCCAATCTCCGGCTGTACTGTGATGACGAGCGCCGGGCCCTGGGAAACGACTTCTTCACCGCTTCCCTCCTCTGCATCCCAAAATTCCGAGTCCCTCTCTGCCTCTGCCTCCCCTTCCTTCGAGACGAGCCTTTCTCGAATAAGAGCGCACTCGGACGCCGCGGCTGACGAGCCTCCCGCATCTCCTCGAATCGACAGGTATTCCGCAAGCTGTTCCAACGCATCGGAAAGAGTCGGGAAATGGTGTGGCAGCTGGTCGGCCACCCCCCGCAAGAGGCTGATGGCCTCTTTCACATCTGTGATGGATTCGTCGATGCGGCCAACGTCCCAGAGTCTTGATGCGAGATTGCTGAGGCCGTCTGCGAGGGACGGGGTATGACAGATCGCTAGCGATACCAGCTCGCGGTATTCCTCGACTGCCTTCTCGGCATTTACCAGCGCTTCGTCTCGATGCCCTAAAGTGGCAAGACGAAGTGATAACGTATGGAACGCCTTCGAGCTTAATTCCTGAGGCCGATATTCCTCTGGGCAAAACCCGCGCCACGGTGGTCCCGCATATATCGCAGCTGCTTCTTGGGCAACTGCAAGGCCTTCTTCCGCCCACCCAAGTGCGGCAAAGCAATTAGACTGGACGATGAGTGCATGGGCAACAGCAAGCCGGGGCTGGAGTTCATGAGGACTAGATTTGCAAAGTTCTCGACATTCAATAACTGCTCTTTCCGCGGTTTCGAAGGCACTTTGGGTCTGGCCTACATCTAACTGTGTGGCAGATAGGTCCGAAAGTAGAAAATGATATACCGGTGGAACCTCCGAGATGTGCCTCTTAAGTAGTGCCAGAGCCTGTTCTTTTCTGCCAGTCTGTCGAAGAATGCAAGATTCCACGACTGAGAGGAGCCAATGGACATGTGGGCTGTCCCACTTCTTCGCATCGTCGTGGAGAACAGTTTCTGCTTCAGGAAAACGGCCCATGTCGGCCAAGATGTGGGCCTGAAGGCCAAGCCAATCAATTTTGACGGCCTGAGGTGGGGTTCGTGACCGGTTGTACCGGAAAGCGTCTTGAATGATTGCTAGTGCATCGCCGAGACATCCCGTTTGGCTCAACATGCGGCAGTAGCACTGCAGAATACTGTCAAAATCCCAGTTCATCGACGATGGAAGGGAAAAGTCGATTTTTTTTTGCAAATAGGCGACAAGATCAGCAAGTGGCTCCAAGACGAGAAGTCGCTCTGGACCAGAAAGCCCTAAGAAGACTTGAAAGGTGCTACTGACGGTACCGGAACAGGCGTTCCAGTCGCTATCGGACTCCAAAGTAGGAGATGACACTTGTTCACGTAGCACCAACATGGCGATTTCGAAGTGTGTTTGAACCAAATGTCCGATGAAGATCTGAATGGCATCGAATCTCGTACACCTGTAGTATGCATGAAGGGCATTTTCCACCACCCAGCCGTCGATCCACAAAACAGAAGTGCTTTTGTCCATAATTGGTGGTGGCAACCGCCAACTCGGTTCCAGGAACAGCCGTAAAGCTTTTATGGCCGCAGTATCGTGGTTGAAAAAATATGCGCGCGCGTAGAGAACGAGGATGAATTGATTTGAGAATTTCTGTGGGTAGATGCGGGAAAGCTTGCCATACAAAATGATGATATCTGCAAGAGAGTCCTGAGGTAGGTCTCCTGCTTCTGCCATTTTGCACATGTGGTTGAAAAATGTGTCAATGTCGCTTCCAGAGGGAGGAAGTATTGCCCCTGCAAAACGGGCGACAACCTCTAGGCCCTCCTTTGAAGCCAGGAATGCCTCACGATGTCGAGAGGCATCTGAAAGGGCGGCACTGAGGCAGAAAAATGATTCAGCGCATTTGGATGCCTGGAATTCGTATTCTGGGTATTGAAGAGCCAAGTCGGTCTTAGTAGATGCCAATTGGAATGTTTCTGGCAATAATGCCCGGCTCAAGGCGAGAGCCTCTGTGGCAACAGAAATAGCAGGATCGACCTGTCCCGTTGCACGAAGGTTGGTGGAATGGATATTCAAGGACATCAATAACAGTGCCCGATTGTCTGCCTGCAGTGTGCTCTCAGAGGAGGCAAAATGACACCAGTAAACAGATTGTTCACTGGCTTGAACAGCGGACTCGTGTTGCAACTGATATTGGTATCGACGTGAGAGGCCCCGGAGAGCAAAGGCCAGCCGTGGTAGACATCCCACAAAATTTTCCCCTGAGGCCAAGCGGCGGAACACTTGAACCGCCAGCGTACTCGATGCTGTTGCTACCGATTGCAAACCCGACCAGGATAGCTCTCCCCCGAGTCCTAGCAGCATTTCTGTGGCATCCTTCGCAGAAAGTGTGGTCGGGTGGTCCTCTATTTGCAGCATGACCGTGAGGATCTTTTGGAGGATGTGCAAGCCCGATTTGGGCTGTCGGAAACTGATTTTCAGGGGCTCTCCCACGGGATCCCAATGGGGTTCTTCAGATCGAAAGTAGGTGTACTTTTCAAATGCATCAACGAGGCGCATGGCCTGCAGGGAGAGAAACTGTGATTCGATCGATTGTTGGCCTGGGTCCTTCAGGGAGTGAGTATACTGCCAATAAACAAGATGGGAAGCTACCGAAGCAATTATTTCGATCGTGCGGTTCACCACATCAAGTCCAAATTGAGTCTGGACTAATACTCGAGTCACCATTCCCTCAAGACGTTGTAGCTTCGCATGGTGCTCCACCGAATTGGTGATCAACCTCTGCTCCACCCGGACTGAGGTATTTTCGATTCGAGCGGCAGAAAATGCCTTTACACCGCGTTGGTCACATCCCTTTTCTAGGATGGAGTGGGCTCACCGTAAATTGGATGTAGCATTTTTTGACATGCTTGTTTAAACGTTTGACCTGGGCCTCGACATCTTCACGCTCCAGCCAGTTTTTGAATTGAGACTGCAGGCCGCGAAAGCCTGAGCGAGGCTCTGGGGTAGAGATCTTTTGGGCGACAGCAAGAACATGGAGCATGTCCCTGAGTGAAAGCCCTGAGCTCGTGCATGGACTGGCTTCAAGCATAATATACTCATGCCTTGAGATTTCCGAGGGAGTCTAACAATTCCTGCGCCTGGAAGCTACCTTCACGACCTCGCGAAAGGTTGGCCAGCTGTGCCAGCGTGCCCAGAATATCATCGACAACTTCCCGTACGCGTCTTCGATTCTCCCCAACCTAAAGTCCTTCAGTAAGTGCGAACGAATGAATTCTCCAGCGGCGGACACACTTTTTCTATAGAGCGCCTGATGTTCTGTCCAACATCAATGAGGTCTTTTATAAAGGTCGCGAGCGTGATGATAGTCGTGGTGATTGTAATGGGGTCCGCCATAGTGCACCAATACAGAGCTAGAGTGAGATGGTGGAGGTACAGGAGGAAGGAGGAGACAGCGTTAACAGCATTTTCCCGCCTACGAAGCGCCTTAAAAATAGTGCATGCCAGTAGATGGCAGTGTAGTGATGGGTGTCAGTCAGTACAGTATTTGGGGCAGTGGGTGTCGAAGGTGAGCAAAGGCATTTGGGGCTCCAGGAGTCGACTGGTTTTTAGTTGAATTCTACCACCAGCGCCGCAGCCGCCTTCAGTTTTCTGAATTCGATCCGAAATTAAAAGAAACGAGATTCGAGATTCCACGGAAAGAATTCTACAGCATAATTTGGGAACCTGTTGAGCGCAAAATGAGCAAAGAGGCTATATCCTGAGCCGCCTAACGATTAAGCTTTTATCGAAACCAAGCCATGATGGCGAGGAAGAGAAATCGCAAGTCGGGCCGACCGTACACAGCCCCCGGGCCATCATTTGGCGAATGGTCTTCCACTCGTCCCTGAGTCATCGATATCCCCTCGGCCGTCGAGTCCTAATCAAGCCTGCAGCTGACTTCATAATACTCCTTGCATTCCAAGGCCATAAATTCAGCGAGAATATCTTTATTGTCTGACTTCCCCCGGTTACCACAGCCAGAACATTTTTTTAACGACAATGTGTTAAGACTCCTTGTATGTATACACGGACCAACGAAAAATCTACGACACTATCTGGTGGAAAAACCAGTGTATTAGGAAGACCGAAAAGCGAGGGAAAACGCACCAAAATAATACGGGAATCTTCCGCCGCTGCTTGCGCCAGTCTGGTGGGATTGAAGCTATAATGAGCATACATTTATTCAGTCTACTCAGTCCATCTAATAAATGTCCGTCGGGCTCAGAACCAGCCCGCCTGCGCCTTGCGCTAGCGCGGTCCGAGTTGAATGTTGTCTTATTGCCTGTCGCCGCCGCATCGGCAGGCTCCTTAACCACATCGGCGTTAACACCCTCTAGCCGATTTTCTACGGAGAAAGACGAAGCCCACTAGTACTGACAATAATACTATTTTGAGTGAAATCGGGCGTGTCGGGCATTTGTTTTCAATATCGTTCGCAGAGGGATAAAGAGTGAATCATCATGATGATGCTCACGCGCACCTGCGTACTGTCAGTATACGGAACATCGGCGCGCATATAATTAGTAAGAAAGAAAGCACGCACCAGCGGCACGGACAACGTCGAATTTGACCAACCCATCGAGCCCCTTCTTTGGAAGTGGCGCTGCTGGGGTTGCCGCGGCGGAAGTAGCGCCGCCATAGGCATTCTGGTACATTGCGTAGTTCGTAGTCAGAGGGGTGACGATGCGACCAGGGTCGGGCAGCGGTACGCCGCGGCCAATCCCCATGCCGATGGGAAGAGGGTCATCGACGACGCCCTCAGAAGCGGCCGAGAACGTGGGCGACACGAACAGGTCGACCGTCTGCAGGTTGTGGCTCGGACTGGGTCGGGGTTAGTATGACGACGAAGATAATGACTTGGGCCCAAGTAAGACACCGAGGGTGTAATACTGGTACGCACATAGTTTAGAGTCGCAAACGTACGGCTTGAGCGCCTTGAACTCGGCTGTGAGCTTCTCATGATAGACGATGCGGTGGCGAGTGTAGAGCTGAGGGGAAAAGATATCAGCGGAAGGAACAAAGGGGGCGAGGCGGGAGCGGGCTTACCGTCAAACGCTGGACAAGGTAGCAAAACGCGGTATACGGCTCATTTATCGGAGCCTGGCCCGCTCCCCGCCGGCCGCGATGATGCGTGGCGAACGAAGATTAGAAAAGGAATGAAATGAGACAATAAGCCATCCACAGAGCCGTGCACATCTCACGCGTCCCTGTACACCTCCTGACCGCGCTCCACCTCGCTGCATCGCCTCCGCGTCAGCCTGCCCAACGTTAAAGGTGCGGCGTATCCACACCAGCCTCAGCAACTGCGTGTCCAGTAGGGTCTCTGACGAGCTGAACTGCTCGAAGCGCCCCAGGTCCTCGGCTCAGGCTCTGCGGCGCCGCGCTCACATCGTACTCGGTGTTGTCCGCATCGGCGTCCCACGACGCCATCTCGCGCTCTTTCGCCGCGCGCACCTCGTCGGCCGCATACTTTGAGTGCGTACGTGCGCACCGTCTCGACCGGCGCGGGCTTGTACTGCCCGCACACGCCGACCCGGAAGCGCAGCTTCTCATCCGTGCGCGCCAACTGGCCCTTGCGCGTCGGCGCCCGGGAAGCCTGTGCAGCCGAAGCCCGACACGAGCAGCACCAGGTGGCGCGCGCGCGGCCCACGCGACGAGCGCCTGCGCGGGGACGGTGTCGGTGAGGGACACGGTGGGGAGCGAGATGCTGATGATGATGCAGTCCGCCGCGGGGCCGAAGCCGCCCGGGAGGGACGGGACAGGTGTGAGCGGGATGAGGCCTGGGCGGTACGAGAACGAGACGATCTGGAGAAAGTCGCGCTGCACGACCACGCGGCGCTCTCCGTGGTGGACGCGAAGTCGTCTTTGTCGAAGAAGATGGCGTCGTAGCCGTCGTCCGAGGAGACGTTGGTGGTTTGGATGGGTTTCTGGCGATCACAGGCGGGGAAGAGAAGTTAGAAATGGACGACTCGAACCTCAGTCAGGGGCAGAATGGGGCCCTGTGCGAGCCTCGCGGACTGGCACAGTGTAGTCCGTGAACGCCATATAAGTATATGGTCCTTGACGATCTGCACATCACGGTTAGCTTGCGCGATTTTGCACCCAACGTTGGGTCGAAGTTCCTGAAATACTGGTACAACTTGAAGGCTAAGGCTGCTGCCAAACACCGGCGGAGTTTTAACTTATATACCCTAACCTTCCTTCCTTCTCTCAGACTCTTATAACGATTTCTGGGGACGACAAATAGATACACCACTTCAAGCTTCAAGAGACTCATAACGTGGAACCAGTTGCACTTCAAGTTCGGCTACGAGTCGTAAGACAGAACCCAAACTCGTACAACTCGTCCAAATCTCTTCTTGCTTAATTCGTGCTCTCTATTCTGCGAACTCGACTTCTTCAAGTCTCCGTAACAAACCCTGTCAACTGCCCATTTTTCAAATCTCTACGTGCAGCGCATACCTTTCTACATGCACACATGATTTCGCCACCCGCCGTACTCTATTTTCCTTTTCTTGTTTTTGAGTGGATTTATGGGAACACTGCGCTAAAGGTCCCCCCCCCGGACCAGCGCCAAAGAACGTGAACCGCAGCGCACCCGGGGGCGCGTCTCATTGATCAGCGACACGCCTGCGCGCGTCACGCAGGGACGTTGTCCATACCGGTAAAACACCTTCTGATGCAGGCGCGCGCGGAAGAACGCACAAATGCGGGTTTGCATAGAAGCTGCCCACCGAGTAAGTATCTCGACACGCCGCCTTGAACATTCGCAAGCGCCCGGTGCCCCACCTATTCACACGTCGACGACACGCTGGTACTGTGTGTTTCGTCTCCTCCCTCCCCCCCTCAGGTTCGGGCCCCGGGTCTGCACCTAGGTCACACTCCCCGTAGCGCACTTCCCTGCGACGCCGCGATCTCTGTCCTTGTCCGCGGAACACCTTCAAGTTCTTCCCCGACGTCAAACCTTGCTTTGCACGGAATGGAAGTACAGCTACGCGGGTGCGTGTGTGTGTGACCATGGATATCCCTGCGGCGCTGATGAATATGCAGCTCGACCGGAAGATGGCGAGTACGGCGCGTCCAGGGAGCGGCGGCAGAGCGCGAAGCTTCCTCGTCAGCGCCGCCAGGCTGTGGGGCATGCGAACGGGCAATCGCGAAGTTCCGGATCATTCGCTTCGGGGCGGATTCGCCTGTCAGTCGACGATAGCCAGCTAATTCCTGCTCCACTACTGCGCGCACAGGTAGCGGATGCCCGCGGCGCGAGGACATGATACCCATCGAGTCGCAAAGCAGGAGGATATGATTTCCGGTGGATGCGCACCCGTCTCGGCGGACGCAGGGGATTTCCCGTAGACGGATGCCCGGCGCTACTCGCAGACGGACAAACACCGCGACTCGTCGCGGCGCCGGGAGAGGGGACTGCGCGAGAGCCGCCGCACCGTCTGTTTTGGTGGGAACTGGGCATGGCATTGCGCGCTCGCTCAACTATCCCGACAGGTGTGCTGCGCGTAAACGCCTTAGTGGGCGGGAAGGATTTCGTGGATTTCGATTCTTCTGATGAAGGCGCTAGATATGCTGACTCGGGGCGGTTTTGGAACTTTTGGCGCTTGCTAGGCAGTTCGTGGGAGATAACTCCATGGGTGTTCATTGCAGGCCCGTTGTAAGGGCCTGCATCCAAGTCCGTCCAAGTTGGTCCCAAAAGTAAAATACTCCGAACTCACAACCAATACGTTTGGAAAATAGGATACATTCATGTCTCAGATACCAAATATAAATACTGCAAAGATCATCTACTTCCTCGCAAGCGCAAGAGCCCAACCTAGACCTGAAACTGCAAGAAGGATCCACCATACGACATCGAGGGGAGAGCTCTCCAGCTCGATCTTCATTTTGAATCGCTTCCCAACGTCCACGTTTTCTCTGGCTAGTGCCCCCGCTTGTTCTTTCGGTACCACTCCTTGCTGGGCGGCCGCGTATGTCTCGGGCTCGGGCATGGAGACGGATCCGCCTGCCACCTTTGGTGGGGAAGGGTGCATTTCCTCTACTTCGCCATCCCGCTGACATCCGTGGTCAATCTCCGTCTGTGCTGTGATGGCGAGCGCCGCGCCCTGGGAAACGACTTCTCCACCGCTTCCCTCCTCTGCATCCCAAAATCCCGAGTCGCTCTTTGCCTCTGCCTCCCTTTCCTTCAAGGAAACAAACCTTTCCCGAATAAGAGCGTACTCAGAAGCCGTGGCTGATGAGCCCTCCGCATCTCCTTGAGCTGACAGGTACTTCGCGAGCTGCTCCAACGCATCGGCAAGAGTCGAGGAATGATGTGACAGCTGGTCGGCCACCCCCCGTAAGAGGCTGACGACCTCTTTCAAAGCTGTGATGGATTCGTCGAAGCGGCCAACATCCCAGTATCTTGAAGCGAGATTTCGGAGGCTATCTGCGAGGGACGGGGTATGACAGATCGCCAGCGATACCAGCGCGCGGTATTCCTCGACTGCCTTCTCGGCATTTACCAGCGCTTCGTCTCGTTGCCCTAAAGTAGCGAGACGAAGTGACAGTGTGTGGAACGCCCTCGAAGAAAATTCCTGAGGCTGACAGTACTCTGGGCAAAACCCACGCCACGGTGGTCCCGCATATATCGCGGCTGCCTCCTGCGCTGTCACAAGGCCTTCCTCCGCCCGACCGAGTGCTGCAAAGCAATTAGACAGGGCGATGAGTGCGTGGGCAACAGCAAGTCGGGGCAGGAGTTGATGGGGACGAGTTTTGCGAAGTTCTTGACACTCGATAACCGCTCTTTCCGCGCTTTCGAAGGCACTTTGGGTCTGGCCTGTCTCCAGCAGTGTGGAAGCTAGGTCCGGGAGTAGAAAATAAAATACCCATTCGAACGGTAGAACATCCGAGGCACTCTTCAAATGCGACGTGCGCCTTTTAAGTAGTGCCAAAGCCTGTTCTTTTCTGCCGGTCTGTCGAAGAAAGAAAGATTCCACAACAGTGAGGAGCCAGTCGAGATATGGATCATGGTCCCGACTCTGCGCAGCGTCACGGAGAACAAATTCTGCTTCGGGAAAACGGCCCATGTCGGCCAAGATGAGGGCCAGAAGGCCAAGCCAGTTAACGGTCTGAGGTGTGGTTAGTGACCGGTTGTACTGGACAGCGTATTGAGCGATTGCTAGTGCATCGCTGAGACCTCCCGTTTGTCTCAACATGTGGCAGTAGCACCACAGAATATTGTCAAAATTCCAATTCATCGAAGATGGAAGGGAAAAGTCGATTTTTTTTTGCGAATAGGCGACAAGATCAGGAAGTGACTCTAAGACGAGAAGTCGCTCTGGACGAGAAAGCCCCAAGAAGACTTGAAAAGTGCTTCTGACGGTACCGGAACAGGCGATCCAATCACTATCGGACTCCAAAGCAGGAGATGACACTTGTTCACGTAGCACCAACATGGCGATTTCGAAGTGCGTTTGAAACAAATGTCCGATGAAGATTTGAATGGCATCCGAATCCGCCCAGGAAGTGTAGTATGCACGAATAGCATTTTCCACCACCCAGCCATCGATCCATGAAACAGAAGTGCTCTTGTCCATAAACGGTGGTGCCGAATCATCACTGGGTTCTAGGAACAGCCGTAAATCTTTCATGGCCGCAGTATCGTGGTTGAACAAATATGTGTGAGCATAGAGTATTAGCAAGAATCGTTCCGAGAATTCCTGCGGATAGATGCGCGAAAGGCTGCCATACAAAATGACAGCATCTGCGAGGGAGTCTTGGGGTAGGTATCCTGCTTCCGCCGTTTTGCACATGTGGTTGAAAAATGCATCGATGTCGCTTCCAGAGGGAGAAGGTATTGTCCCTGCAAAACGGGCGAAAACCTCTAGGCCCTCCTTTGAAGCCAGGAACGCCTCACGATGCCGAGAGGCATCTGAAAGAGCGTCACTGAGACAAAAAAATGATTGAACGCATTTAGATGCCTGGAATTCGTATTTTGGGTATTGAAGAGCCCAGTCGGGCTCAGTTGATGCCATTTCAAAGGTCTCCGGCAATAGTGCCCGGGATAAGACGAGAGCCTCTTGGGCGACAGTAATGGCAGCATCGATCTGGCCCGCTGCACGGAGGCCGGTGGAATGGGTATTCAAGGACATTAACAACAGCGCCCGATTGTCAACATTGGGCTCTCCCTCGGAGGCAACATGACACCAATAAACTGACTGTTCACCGGTTTGAACAGCGAGCTCGTGTCGTAACTGATACTGGTATCGATCCGAGAGTCGATTGAGAGCATAGGCCAGCCGTGGTATATATCCCGCAAAATCTTCCCCTGACGTCGATGCTAAGTGGCGAAACACTTGAACCGCCAGTGCATCCGAAACCGTTGCTTCCGACTGCATACCCAACCAAGATAGCTCTCCCCCGATTTTTAACAGTGTTTCTGCCATATTCTTTGTAGACAGTGTGGTTGGGTGATCCTTGATTTGCAACATGACCTCAAGGATTGTTTGAAGGATGTGCAAGTCCGATTTGGGCCGTAAGAAGACGATTTGCAGTGGCTCTGCCACAGGATCCCAATGGGGTTTGTCGGATTGGAAGTAGCGGCTTGTGGTGTATTTTTCAATTGCATCAATGAGGCGCATGGCCTGCAGAGAGAGAAACTGTGATTCGATCGATTGGTGGCCTGGGTCCTTCGGGGAGTAAGTAAGTATCTATTGCCAGTAAACGAGATGGGAACCTACCGAAGTGACTATTTCCATTGTGCGGTTCACCACATCATGTCCAAATTGAGTCTGGACTAATACGCGAGTCACCATTCCCTCAAGACGTTGTAGCTTCGCGTGGTGCTCTACCGAATTGGTGATCAACCTCTGCTCCACCCGGACAGAGCTATTTTCGATCCGCACAGAAGTATGCTCGATTCGAGCGGCAGAAAATGCCTTGACCCTCCATTAATTAGACCTTTTCTAGGATGGAGCGGGCTCACCGTAAATTGGATGTAGCATTTTTTGACATGCTTGTTTAAACGTTTGACTTGAGCCTCGATATCTTCACGCTCCAGCCAGCGTTTGACGGAGCCTCGAAAGCCGGGGCGCGTCTCCGGGGCAGAGATCTTTTGGGCGACAGAAAGGACATGAAGCATATCTCTGGGTGAAATCTCTGAGTTCATGCATGGACTGGCTTCAGGCCTAATCTACTTACGCCTTGAGATTTCCGAGGGCGTCTAACAACTCCTGTGCCTGGAAACTATCTTCACGACCTCGTGAAAGGTTGGCCAGCTGTGCCAACATGCCCAGAGTATCATCGACAACTTCCCGTATGCGCCTTCGATTCTCCCCGACCTAATGTCCTTCAGTAAGTGCGAATGAATTCTCCAGCGGCGGACACACTTTTTCTATAGAGCGCCTGATGTTCTGCCCGACATCAATGAGGTCTTTTATAAAGGTCGCGAGCGTGATGATAGTCGTGGTGATTGTAATGGGGTCCGCCATAGTGCACCAATACAGAGCTAGGGTGAGGTACAGGAGGAAGGAGGAGACAGCGTTAACAGCATTTTACCGCCTATGAAGCGCCTTAAAAATAGTGCATGCCAGTAGACGCCAGTGTAGTGATGAGTGTCAGCACAGTATTTGAGGCAGTGGGTGTCGGAGGTGAGCAAAGGCATTTCGGGCTCCAGGAGTCTACTGGTTCTTGGTCGAATTCTACCCCCAGCGCCGCCTTCAGTTTTCTGAATTCGATCCGAAATTAAATGGTTGAGCAGAAACGAGATACGAGATTCCACGGAAAGAATTCTACAGCATAATTTGGGAACCTGTTGAGCGCAAAATGAGAAAAGAGGCTATGTACTGAGCCGCCCAACGATGAGACCTGAGACCAAGCCATGATGGTGAATCAGAAGAGGAATCGAAAGTCGGAAGTCGGGCCGATCGCGTACATAGCCTCATCATTTTGCGAAGCTCCTAATCAACTCCTAATCAAGCCTGAACTCTTTGCATTCCCAAGGCCATAAATCCAGTGAGAATACCCTTATTGTCTTGATTTTCCCCCGTTACCACAGCCAGAACTATTTTTTTCCGGTTTGTGTGCAGGACGAGTCCTCGTATTAATTTTTAATTGTATACACGGGTCAGCGAAAAATGCCACTACGACCAAGTATCTGGTAGAGAAATCAGTATACCGAAAAGCGAGGGAAAACGCACCAAAATAATATAAGTCATGGAATCTTCCGCTGCTAATACATCTAGTACTACATCGCCATTCTTAAGCTCGCAGCTCACAGCCAGGAAACCGACCGCGCAGTTTGCGATTCTGATTTCGCAAGGCTGCTCCGAGTCGTCGTGATATGGTGGACGCCTAGCGCTACGTAAGACGGCGCAAGTCAAGGTCGTTTACGGACGCTCGCGCAACTCGCGATCTCGGTTGCTCGTCGTGATACGGTAGCCGCCCTGAGAAAGAGTGATGTGTACATGAGACGAGGTAGCTCTCGATGAAGTTGACGACGTTCAGGTGCTGGCTCTCCTTCTCGAGCAGCTCCTTATGCGGCCGCGCGAGGTTGATGTCCTTGATTGCGAGCCTTTTGCTGTTCGCCAGCGTCTTGCCAACGTACACCAGTTCTGAGGCACCGCAATGAAATAGTCAATAATGTGCTACACAGAGAATTGAGACAAAAGAAAAACCTTCCTGATGTCGCTAGGAGACAGCGCCTCCAGCGTTTTTGCCGAGAACGGCGAAGCCAAGGCCAGTGTTGAAGCGGGCTAGGGCGCTTTGGGGGGGGTGCGTTTAGGGGTTGGAGGCGAAGATAGGGGGGAAAAGGGGGGGGATGAAGTAACAAAGCAAGAAAGCAATAAACAGGAGAAACCCGCGACTGCGCGATGAAACACGCACGTTCGCGGAGGTATGGCTATATGCGCTGAAGGATCACCGCACTTCGACAGGAACAAAGCAAAAAGCCCTTGGACGCTAAAGTAATATCGAGTGCGCGAGGATAGAAAGAGTCGCGGAATAAGAAGCACGAAATACAGTGTGAAAGCGCCGGGAATGGGCCCGTCGAAGCCGACGTGGACCTTACGAACCTGAAGTTTGTGGGGCATGAGGCCTGAGGGAGAGCGAGTCGGAGACGTCGTAATGATCACAGTTACTTTATTTACTATTACGAGTCGAGGCTGAGTCGTAGGGACCGGTTGTGTTGGAGTTAAGTAATCCGCGGGCGCCGAAAGCGAGGTGAAGGAGAGGACGCAACAGCGGGCCCAGTGGGGGACGAACGCCGCTGGCCGGCGTCCTCTTTGATGAGTTAGACGCGGGAAGGCAGTGGCGAATCAACCTGTATCACAATTATGTTGTGCGTAGCGAACACCCAGTCGAAGAATTCGCGGCCGGAGAGTAAGCATTTCCACATCGACTGGTGCATGAATCGAATGTCGTCGAAGCAGTCAGACTTCAGGTCTCTCCAGTAGCAGTCTCAGACTTCACAGCTGGAAAGGCGCTTCGAGTCTCAATGAAAAAATGGATGCATTCGGAGAGAGTAGTAAGCTGGGACAGACGGCGTGAGTGGGTCGGTGAGGTGGTCGTGCAGAGGTTCAGTGGCTGCGTTGCCGGGCCGGAAGTTCCGCCACTGCTCTTGACCACTACAACTCCTGCCGTCGCGCCATGTAAGTCGTCCTCCCCTTCCGTCGCTGTAAAAATGGACGTACTGGTGCACTTGAAAAGTCCAGAAACGCGCCAGGCGCGTCCAATAAGTTAGAAATACACGCTCACCACATTACAGTAATGCAGCGATGCACCATCTCCGTCGCGCTCTCTCATGAACTACCAGCCGCGGCGACCTATCTTGCCAAAGAGGCCCCCCTGCCGCCTCCTCAGTCCAACCTCCTCAAGTCGATCCGAATAGCGCTACATGGCTCAGGCTCTCAAGAGCCACGGTACTCGTCCTTTGTCATCTCGCAGGGTGACCCCTGGGAGGAGGAGGAGCTCGTCTGGAACGACCACACGGCCGTGTTGAGCTCTGGGGGAATAATCCGCAAGAAATGGACTTTTACCGAGGACGGCCAGTCCATCCAATCTGCCACTCTTGGCTGGCTCGAGCAGACCGAGTCCGTTGCCGTCGTGACATCCCCCCCGTCCACAACCCCGTCTTCCGAGCGGCCTACCTTTGGCCCGTTCGCTCGCCACCAGCAGAACCATCGGTCCCAGGTGCACAGAGCCGTTCGCGTGCCGGCTGTCTTTGTTTTTCTGCGCAGCGTTGGTAAAATATTTCTCAAGAACGGTCTCGACTACACCTTCGCCATCCCCTTCGTCGTCAGGAAGGCGTGGCCACTGTTCCCGCATGGCGTCATGATCCAGCGCACTCTTGAGCCGAGCGAGTTGGAAGATGCGCAGCTCACTGGCGAGGCGCTGCTTCCCACCCTCTTCTCTCTCACCAGCCCCTTCTCCGAGCCCAGCACCGTCGGCCTGACCACAGGCATCATCGGCGGCTTCGTGAACGCGCCTACACTGAAGGACGAGGAGGAAAACTCCAAAAAGCCACTCAAGGCCGTCCCGTCGACCGAGAGCGTCGTCTGGGTTTCCCACCGCGCGCCAGGCGCAAAAAGCGACCTGCTCGTCACCGTGGACGCGGAGAAGCGCGCGCTCTCCCTCTGGCGCTACGTCTACATCAAACCAAAGGACACGCCCGCCCCGCTCAAGCAGAGTCGCGCCCACCACCGCCAATCCATGGCGCCGGTACCGACGACGACGACGCGGCGCGCGTCGACGATGTTCTCCGAGCTCGACAACCGCCTGCGCCCACCCTCGCCCAAGATCGGGTCCCTCCCCGACTTGCCGGTGCTGCCATCGGACATGCCCCCGCTGTCTGCGCTCCCGGGCATGGCACCCGCGCTCTCCACGACCACGACGATGGCGTCCATCGTGTCGGGCGCGTCGTCACAGTGGTCCAAGCCGCGGCGCAACTCGCTCACCCGCAACGACCTCAGTATGACCATGGACCGCATGGTGCTCGGGAGCGATGCGGCCTATGCACCGACCGAGCACGGCCGCATGAAGGCGTCGTACTGGATGGAAAAGGTCCACTCGCTAGAGCTTCCCACCGCCGAGTACGTCGACGCGCATCTTTTTCATAGCACAACTAACATCTATCCAGCGCGACCGACTGGCGGGCCATCTCCGTCTCGCTCTTCGACTGGCGCTGGGCGGGCCAGGCCGACCGTGCGCTGCTCGCCATCCACCTCCCCGGCACCCAGGCGCTGACCATCTTTTCGGTGTACGGCGGTGCGGACAACACGATCAAGCTCGAGAGTGTGACGGACCTCCCTGCACTGGCCGCGATACCGCTGCAAATCACACGGAATAACGTCTGGGATCTGCTGGTCCTGAAGCCTGACCACCAGCTCGTGGTGCTCACGCACGGCATTCAGGAGCTGCCGCTCAGCGTGAACCTCGTCGACCCGGATAGGAATACGATGGACGTCGACTTCAGCTTCGGCCAGTCGATCGTCGGCCTCAAGAGCGAGCTGTCGCAGTTCGCGACGTTGGTCCTTGCGAGTGGCAAGGAGCAGCGCGTCCGCATCGACCTGGTCCCGACGGACTATCTAACCAGCCAGACGCTGCACATCTTGGCCCTCAGCTTGCCCGCGGACGTCTTCTTCGCCCTCCACCGCGCTTTCTTGGAAGAATGGTCGTCCCAAGGCCTCCGCACGTCCGACTCCATTGAATTCGACTGCCTCACAAAAGCCCTCTGTTCTTTGTTTGGTCTCTCCGTAGCCGTCGTCCCGCCATCCGAGGGCAACTTCTGGGTCACGCTCGCGGCGTCCCCGTCTCATGACCGCTTTCGTGATGATCCGGCGCTGCGTCATCTGCGCCGCCCTCCGCTGCTTTGCAATCACCCGAATCGACCGCCTAATCCCTCGCAATTCAGGACGCTGCTCGCCCCGATCCTCTTTGCGCTCCACACTCTTGGGGAGGATCTGCGGCTCGTCGTCGACCACTATGCAGCGCTCACCCAGCTCGTGCCCGTCATATGCGCCGTTGCAATGGTCATACGCCCCGAGTGGGCCGACTACTGGAAGCGGCTCTGCCCAGACGCAATGACCGTCTGGCCGAATCCCCCCAAAACAAGTTCGTAGCTCTGTTATTAACTATTTCTTATTTTCTCAATTGATTTTATTTTATAGTAATTAGCGACCTCGACGACCGGATGGCTGTCTGGCCGCCCGACGTCGCCACCATCTTGTACGGACGCATCAGCAATCCGGACTGGAAGGTCCCCTGGCACGAGACGCAGCATCTCGCGTTGCGGTTCCAGATCTCGGCGTCCTTCGCGTACGGCCGCGTCGACCCGCTCGTGACGCTCAAGAACCTGACCGCGCTCTTCAAGTGTCTCGCGGACGCCGCGGAGTCGTCGAGCCAGAAGCGCGCGGAGAACACAGTGCTACTTATGGTGACACTGGGGATTGGCGCGCCGCTGCTGAATCGGCTGCCCATGGGGCTGTCAGCACCGATCAGGGAGGCGATGCGGACGTGCCAGCTTGCGCCGCCGAGCGACTGGCCGCTGGAGGCGTATCGCGCGGTCGGGAGGAATGATGTGGCGGCGTCGGCGAGCCAGGCGCCGGATATGCTGTTTGGGGACGGGTACCTTGCGGTCAAGGACTTTATTGTAGGTGTTCCTTGCACAGTCAGCATGCTCTTATTGACTACTTTTCTTTTAGAATCCTACTAGACCTCGACCGACAATCGGCGAAATCGTGGCTGAGGCCAAGTCGGCTGGTAGTGGAGAGGTGGATGCCGTTTCGGGCGTCGAGCTTGAGTTGGAGGACTTTACGGATATCCGGTTCGGGCAGGATCGTCGGTTGGAGGAGGTGGCGCGGATGCTTTGCTCGTCGAATATCCCGGCTGTGCGGGTTATGGACCGGCCTGAACTAAAGTGCGTTCAACGGTATTATCGTCGTCCTTTCGGTGTACTGACGTTCCGTTAGCGAACACGACCAGGCCAAAGAGCACCAGCATCAGGTTCTGCGGATAGCGGAGCGCACGCTGGCGTTGCCTTACGGGCGTGCAATGTTTACCTTCGGCTCTCTTCCCACCGTCACGCGGGAGGCCTACACGATCCCAAAGATGGAGTACATCATCCGTCTGCAGCCGCTCAATCTCGCTGTGGTGCCCGAGCCGGGGAAGCTTCACGCGGAGTCTATGAGCTGGGGCGAGTTTCACAACGGCGTCGCCGCGGGGCTGCGGATATCGCCGTCGGCGGGCGGCGTGGAGAGCTCGTGGATTGCGTTCAATAAGCCGTCGGAGCTGACGCCGGAGCATGCTGGATTCCTCTTTGGGCTGGGACTCACGGGGCATCTGAAGGAGATGCTCACCTGGCATACGTTCGCGTACCTGACGCCCAAACACGATCTCACGTCGATAGGGGTGCTGCTCGGGCTGTCGGCGGCCAACGTCGGGAGCGGGGACCAGCACGTTACGAAGCTGCTTGCGGTGCACACGCCCGCGCTGCTGCCGACGCCGAATGTTGACCTGAACGTGTCACTCATGACGCAGGCAGCGGGGCTCTCAGGCGTCGGGCTTCTGTACATGGGCACGAAGAACAGGCGGATGGCGGAGGTGTGTCTCAACGAGATCAGCCGGCGCGACTTGGCGCAGCCCGATCTGAGCAATGAGTACCGCGAGGCATACACATTCTCTGCTGCGCTCGCGTTTGGGATGATCATGCTTGGCAAGGGCAGCATGATCCCCGCGGATATGGCGCTGCTCACGCGCCTCAACGTGCTCATACACGGCGAGGCCAAGTCGGTCGTCGGCAAGAAGAGCGGCAATTCGTTCGACATCAACCTGACGTCGCCCGCTGCGACGCTCGCGCTGGGGCTGATGTATCTGCGCACGGAGCGGCAGGATGTGGCGGATATGCTAACGATTCCTGATACGGTGCTCGCACTGAATCGGATCCAGCCGAGCTTTCTGCTGATGCGGGTGCTGGCGAAGGCGCTGATTATGTGGAATGCGGTGGCGCCGACGGCAGAGTGGCAGGCTGCGCAGATCCCGCAGGCGATCCGGGCGGCGGTGGAGGCGCGGACGAAGTTTGGGAGGCCGATGGACGACGCGCTAGAGCTGGCGTATTATAATATTTTGGCGAGCTCGTGTTTTGTGATTGGGCTCAAGTTTGCGGGGACGGCGAGACAGGAGGCGTATATGATGATTATACGGTATTTTGACCTCTTCACAAGGATGGTGTATTCGAACAGTGCGTTGTCTGGCACAGTTCATTGTCTAACGTATTGCTCACTACTAGCTTTTTTTCTTACAGGCCAGGCATTCGACCACAAGATCCGGCGGTCCGCGGTGCGCGATGGGCTCAACTTGATTTCGATCTCCCTCAGCATGGTCATGGCGGGGACGGGCGAAATCTCGTGTCTACGACGGCTGCGGTTCGCGTATGGGATGTATCACCAGACGATGTACCACCCCGCGTTCAAGTACGGGATCCACGTCGCGACGCACATGTCGCTTGGCCTTCTCTTTCTGGGCGGCGGGCGGTTTACGCTGGGGACCTCGGACGCGGCGATCGCGTGCATGGTGACGGCGTTCTTCCCGCGAGCCCACCATATGTCGTCGGATAATAAGAGCTTCCTGCAAGCGCTGCGCCATTTGTGGGTCCTCGCGATCGAGCCGAGGTGTCTGATTGCGCGCGATGTGGAGACAACGGAGGTCGTATATCTGCCGGTGAAGATCACGATGCGGGAGGGGAGGGAGGTGGGGACGACGCAGCTCATTTCGCCCACACTTATTCCGGATCTGGACAAGCTCATGTCGATCCGGGTCGATACGCCGCGATATTGGCCGTTCCACTTTGATACGGCAAATATTCCGAGGCATCGGGAGAGTCTATTGCGGAGCCAGACGCTGTATGTGAAGCGGCGGACGGCCTTCTTGAGCTACACGGAGGACCCTCGGGGAAGTAGGAGCTTGTTCGTCCGGAGCCGGTCCTCAACTGGGGAGGCGGCGACGCTGGACTTTCCGCAGCTGACAGAGACGAAGGTGCATCCTGCAGGAGACCTGAGCGAGTTTATCACGTCCTTTTCGAACGACACGCTCTTTCTGGCGTTTGCGGACCATTTGGCGCGCGAGGAGGGGGAGACGGACAAGGAGAGGCTGCTGCACACCTACTGTCATGCGAATTTGCTGGATAGCATTTTGCAAGGCAAGCCGCAGACGCTCCAGGCGCATCTGACGCTCTTCCGGTATCGCACGATGGAGCCCACCTCGAAGTACTTCCACCTCAATCTGCAAGACTTGCGGTTCGCGGCAGACTTTTATAGCAAAATCTTCGACAGGCGGTTCAGTGGGCGGTCGGAGAATAATTTCCGGGTGGGGCTGATTAGGGATAGCACGGTGTCGGGGGCACTGCATGCGTTGGACGTGCAGCTGGACGAGATACGGAAGGACCCAGCATTTTTGGGGGTGGTGGGACAGTATGTGCGAGGGGAAAAGGTGGATGCGGAGGGAGGGCTAGTGGCCCAGCGGCTGTCCTGGTACTTGCTGCGGAACAGCGTGCCAGTATCGACGCTGTTGATTGTGTTGAGGGAGCTGGCTGGGGAGGCGTATACGCAGTGTTTGGGGCAGCCGCCGCCAGCGGGGACGGAAGATACGGTTAAACTGAGCCATGGGATACGGGATGTGCTGCATGCGACCGGGACGAGGATGACGACATCGTTTGGCTCGGGGTGGGCGGTGCGGTCGCTGAATGAGATTATTGAGGCGTGGAAGTTTGATGGCAAAGTAGATAGCAGTGCGTAGTTCGTAAAATAATTGTACAATGTACATATGTAGGTAATTTTGAGCAAGCGTGGTATGGCATGTAGTTGAATTTACCAAGCTCCACATTTTCAACAGTATAAAGTTGCCATAAACAACAGCGACTTGGTGTAACGGTAATATGCGTCGGATACGGAAGGGGCCTGTTGAAATGTGTGCAATCAGGCAATCAATACAGATAATTAGTGTCGGGGGTTCAATTCCCTCAGTCCCCATCCCTTTTTTTCTTTCATTGAGAAAAAATTGGGTGGATTTACCTTTGGTCTACATGTACCTTTTATTACCTGTAGTAACCTTTTCGATGTGTCGTTTTCATTGTTTATGGTTGAGATATTTTCTGAATCTGGACCACTCCAATTTGATCGTGATTCAGCGCTTAGACCAGATGCCGATTTGTTCCGGATACCGGATCACGCTGTCATACTTAGCTTGAAACCGTTCGCACTCAGTGCCTGAGTGCCACTCACACAGATGCCGCTGTGGGTACCACGGGCTTCTCGGCACATCCGATTTGAGGTGAATATGTGTAAACAACGGAAGTACACAAGCGGCGTTATTGCATTTCAGCACCACCATGTCCGATTCTCAATCCGAATACGGCTCCCCTGCCCACACAGTCCCATACTTCCCCGATAACTTGACGATTCCTCAGTTTCTCTTTGACTACAACCATCCCATCCAACTTCCTCGCGAACCGCGCGTACCTTGGATCATTGAGTCTGTATCTGGGAAAGCACTTTTGGGAAAACAGGTGGGCTTAAATTTCGTATAATCATATGGAACTAACTGTGGTGTCGGGGTGAAGTTGAAGAACCGCGTTTGGGGCCTTGCAAATGCCCTCAGTTTAAAATACTCCCTCGGTATGAATCTTTCAATAAAAAGCTTCCATCCGACTGACTCGATTTGACCTAGGCCCAGAACAAACTGGTGATTAATAATGGCAAGTTTCAGCGACACTTAGTTGATCGCCTTTCAGTGGGAATTATTAATGGGAATGATGTCGGTGAGAAACTGCTCATGCTCATCTTATTCCAAGGTTAACATTCAAAGATTATCCTGTGGCAATGTGGGCCACGCACCGACTAGGCGCTTCTTTCTTGTGCGTATTAACGCTCACTGTATCGGATCTCACGTCTCATCCATCGCAGTGCTCTGAACCCGATGTATACAATGGACGAATTTGGGCCTCACCTATCCGACATGAAGGCCGCCCTCCTGTTTGTGCAACCGTCTATTCTTCACGTCGTCCAAAATGCCTTAGCGCATATCGGACGCCCCGAAACACACATTGTACTTGTCGAAGAAGAATTAATTGAAAAGGCTATCAAGGTCAAGAGCAATCTGTCGAAGCCCACAATCCAAGACCTGGTGAACCTGGGTCTTGCCAATCAATCCACCCATCGCTTTGTAGAATTCAAGCTCAAACCCGGAGAGGGGAAGACTAAGATCGCCGTGTACTTCACCTCCAGTGGAACAACTGGGTTTCCGAAGATGATTGCAATCCCTCATTCATCGTTTATTGCGAACATTATCCAGACAGCGGCTCACGATGCCGGTGTTGACAGGTCCGTTCCAGTCACAGACCGTCGATTCAGGCCTGGGGACCGTTCTTGTGTTGGTGAGCCGCGAGATATCTAACATCAAATTACTGTTGATTATTTTTCCTTCAAGCTTTGCCGTTCTTCCGTAGGTGCAGAAAGCTCGTTCGTATGCCAGATACTGAACTCAAACCTAAAGACATCTTTGGACTGCTCATCAACGTGGGTACAACGAAAAGTTCGCCCACTTGACATTAATGATTTCACAGCTACATTACATGCTCTTCTCTGGGGTAACCTGCACTTCCTGGTCAAGATTTCATCAGCACCGATCTTTTCTTCTCTCACAGATGACTGTTGTGATCATTCCCAAGTTCGACTTTGTGGAGTATCTATCAAGCATCAAGCGATATAAGATTACCAATTTGTCGTGAGCCTGTTCAATTTCAGAGCGTCGTTTTCCAAAATAAACAAATGTTCAGGTTGGTACCCCCAATGTTGACCCTTTTCTGCAAGGTATTATACTGCTGCGTCTCCGCCACGAATTTTGGTCCAAGTAGGATTTACAGCACCCAGCAGTCAAAGCTGAAGATTTAAAAAGTCTCCGTGTCGTGTTTATCGGCGCCGCTCCGCTCAGCCTCCATCTCACACGTCTCATGGCAAAAATCGTCCCGCAAGCTATCATCGAACAATCCTACGGTAATCGACTATCCTCTCCAGTTTGATTTCACCCTTAAATCGAGCCTGTCGTAGGAATGACCGAGCTCACTGGAATACTAACTATGCCGCCTCTGAATCGAAGGCTGGCCACTGACGCGGTGGGCCATTTATTGCCCGGATTCGCTGCCCGCGTCGTCAAAATTGACGGAACCTTGGCTAAGCCTGGGGAATCGGGGGAATTATATGTTCGCGGCCCTTCCTTGGCGCTTTACTACGCGAATAACGAGAAAATGTGAGAGACCCGGGAGTGCCTGCGGGTGTAGGTGATACTCAAATTTTATCATTAGCTCCAAGGAAACATTTGTCGATGGGTACGAGCACGCGGAAACCGCATGCGTTGAATTGACTTTGCTTCAAATTCCACAGCTGGGTTCGCAGCGGCGACAAGGTGTTTTTCGACAACAACCACGAGCTCCACATCGTCGACCGTATCAAGGTGGGCTTATTCCCCTTCTTTGGTGGAGATGTATCCATATCCGTTGGTCAGGACTTCATCAAAGTCGGAGGCTATCAAGTCTCTCCCACGGAGCTTGAAGCGCGTATTTTCACAAATCCAGACGTCGTGGAATGCTCTGTCATTCCTGTTCCACATGAGTTTCACGGAGAAGTTCCAAAGGCGTACGTGGTGCTGAGGGAGGCCGCTTTGGAGCGAATCAAGCATGACCCGCGCGAAAGCGATAATATCAAGGCGGCCTTGATCCAGGTACTATATTTCTCAAGTTAGTCGGAATCTCACGTATATGGTACTGACTTTCAGGATATCGCTGACAACAAGATAAAGTATAAATGGCTGACGGGAGGTGTGGAATTTATAGACTCAATCCCGAAGACGCCCTCAGGAAAGGTACTCCGGAGGGTTCTGCGGGCAAAACTTTAGAAAGTCCTTTGTCGTTTTTTTTCTGTGTATGTAATATTTTCGTCCGCAAATGCCGGATGCATAGCTGCAACCTCGCAAGCAGTTCAGACTTTTAGCACTTCCCATTTCTCTCCCAACCACTCGACTGTCGACCCTTCCTCCCAGTCTGCAATCTGCTCTGGCAAGTATGCGCCGTCGGACAGCGATTCACCGATTCCCGTTGTTGAATATTCTCGCTTCCACTTCCCATCAACCCATTGCGCCTGCCACGCCCAAAAGTCACCTCCGTTTCGGTTCCCAAGCGCCAGCTGCCAATTTCCCACTCGTGCCCGCCACACCAATCCCGCCTCATTCCGAACAAAAATGCAGTAGTCGCTTTCCTCGTCCCTCCCGACCTCCTCATACGCCGTCATCACTCCTGTAGCGGGGTTCACCATCTTTCCCACCTCGAGTGTCGTTCCATCAGATTGTGATGTATTGGTTCCAAAGTCCACGACATCCAGTGGATTCTGCGGTACGGGTTCAACATATTTCTCGATCTTTATAATGTGAATTCAACCAAAGTACGAGAGTCAATATGGTGCGTAAATTTGGTAAAATTATTCCCCGCTGTTAGATGCATGTTTTGAACGGTGCCGGGAACTCGAACTTCGACGCCGACGCACCAGAAGATCGATAGCCCGCAAAAGCCCAATCCAGCTTCCTACTCTCTTTCTCGAAACGGACATCAAGAAAAACGCCACTTCGGAGCGCAGACAGCACAATAGTTTGTGTTGGTTCGGATGCGGCATCTGGAAGCCACCGAATGGATTCACGAAACGAGATGGACGCGAAAGACATGATGTGCTCGGCAAAGGCCGACCCAAGGCCGACCCGGATCAAAACCCTAACTTGAAGTTTCTCTAACCTCGCTCCATTGGCATCTGCATTTCTCCCTGACGTGCCTTGTCTACTAGCACTCTGCCAGTATCCTGATTCGTTCCTCACTAGACCAGGTCGAGGGTCGATGTCTATGTTTCTAAAAGCTTCAAGGTGGTGGCAATTTCACAGCTCGGGCCTTCAAGCTTCAAGCTGTACCCAACTTGAACGATGGCGACCTATCCTCCCCCGGCCCAGAGTCCCCACATACACTTGAAAGCTCGGCCTCGGTGACTCTTACTTAAACCATTTATATTCTGATTCTTGTCTTACAAACATGACACCGTACACCCCGTTCAATGCCGCGGTGGGCGCGTGTGTGTGCGAACCATATATATACCTAACGGTGCTGAAATACTCCGTGCCCCCCCCTTTGATCCTCACTGCTTCACACATGGCCGCTGTCGTCCCCCCAAGTCTTGTAATGGTGCGCCACATCCGTTGTATAATCAGAGTTGAAGGCTCAGTGTTATCATCTTTAGGTGACAGGCGGGTACCGGCTACGTCGGCGGAATGGTTATCCATCAGCTTCTCCAGGACGGATATAGTGTTCGCGCGTTAGTGTTAATAAATATATCCCGCATAAGTCGCTGACATTTGGCAATTGAAAGCACTGCGCGGTCTACGAAGGTGGGTACGTTGAAGAGCACCTACCCCGACGCGGGAGGCAGGCTCGAGGTCGTCGAGATGGCGGATCTCGTGCTAGATGCAGGCAGGTGGCCTGATATTCTGCAAGGCAAGCACTGTTGTATTTCATCACGCACTCACATAAATGACCCTAATTGCGTCCCTTTAGGCGTGGATGCGGTGATCCATATTGCGGGACCTGTGTATCATCCTGATACTACTTCCGAAGAAATCTACAATGTCCCAGCAACCATTACACTCTGAAAGCATTGCCTGGCTGATATTTTTTATTCAGGCTGCCATTGGAGGCACGAGGAAGCTTTTAGATGCGCTCGCCACGAGCTCTGTCAAACGTTTCGTGCTGACGACCTCAGTTGCTGCTTTCTTTAAGCGTAAGAGACGATGCCCTTCATCTGGACCATAATACAGCTGATGATATGTGACAGCGGATTTTAGCAATATCATGGACACTACGGTGTATGATCACAACAGTAGGGCTGTTGAAGTTGGACTTTTACTGAAATTACTGACCGTTGAACCTGGCAGCTTGGTCTGAAATTGATGATATCGATCCAAAAGAACACATCCCTTCTGCCACTTACGTTGCATGTAAAGCCATATCTGACAAGCTGGTCTGGAAGGCTGCAGAGAAATATCCTCATATCGACTTTACTACTGGTTCAAGTCTCCTCATCGTCTCAAACAGCAGACTAGCTGACGATCCCCGCAGTTTTGCCGCCGACTTTGTATGGATGGTTCGTAAAGGACTACCCGGTCCCAAAAAACGTTGCGGAGCTCAACGGCAACAAGTTCCTGTATGAACTCATTCAGGAAGGTGTCGCCTTCCCCACCTGGCCTATCACGACCATCGCCCACAACCGAGATGTTGCGAAGGCCCATGTTCTCGCTCTTACCGCGCCCGCTCTGCCCAAAGAGGAGAAGAAACGATTCATCCTTTCGCTTGGAACAATGACCTGGGTAGAAGCCATTCAGTTCTTGAAAGAGCCGGAGACCGTTGCTAAGTTTCAAAGAGCATGGACATGATATTGTTGCGAGGCTTCCTGATGTTTCAGCGGCTGGGATGCAGTCTCAGTACAGTTTGGATACTAGTCTTACGGAGAGGGTGTTGGGGTTGAGGAGAGAGGATTATGTTCCGTGGAAGGAGATTTTGTTGGAGGTGATGCCTCGCTTGATGGATTGGGAGAAGGCGCATCCTGAAGCTTCGTAAATTGGTGACTAATTGTAACAGTTTTTGGTCGTACGGCTTCATTTTATACCGTCGATTTCAAGCTGATTTCTTCAAGTTTTAAAGATACGATCGACCTCAAATGGGTCGAATATCCGCAAGAGCAAAGATGCTCCATGTTGATTGATCGTTTCAAAGCTAGACTGCCTGTTCTATTCAACACAGAACAATTTCGGACCAGGCAACGAAACAAGTGAGATAATGTCTCAAGAGTGTAAGTTGTGAGGTATTCGATGTTTATGAATGCAGATACGAAAGGAGTACAAATTTTCCGTCTATAATACTACCTACCTACCTACCGTGGAGGCCGAGGAAGAAATCCTTTCATTCTGGGCCTGCTCCGATTCTAGTTCCCTATAACCAGCACGCCCTTGATCCCATGCTGCCGTCGGCCCCAGCCCGTCGCTGTCCGTCTCTTCCTCATTCGAATCCCTCACCATCGGGAGGGCGAGTTCCGAGAAACTGATGTTGGCGAGGGTCTTGTACTGGCTGTGCCCGAACTTGCGGATGACGCATTGGAGGTAATGCCACCGAAAGAGTCCCGCTGGGGGGTTGTCGGCGCGTTCAGGATGGGGCGGCGTGACAGGTAGCCCGTGCAATACGGTTCCCACATGAGCACCGCGTTTCTCGACGCCGAGGAGCGTAAGTATTCCATCGTTGTGCTCTGGTGTAAAGCCATGGATTTCATACTTGTCCTCGAGTCGTTCCAAAATCAACATCAACGACAGAACACATCGAAAACAAGAGGAGATGAAGTAACCTGGCCGATGGCACGTAACCCAATTTCGTAATCGTCAAAAAACGCGTCCATGTTGAGATTACTTAGACTTAAGCGCAAGCCCAAATATTGGATCGAGGACTGTCAGCCCAGCAGAGGTGGAATTTGGGCAAAATTGGGCGAAAACATGGCGTGCGAGGTGGTCCCCCATGCGCTTGGGACATATGTGGCTATTAGCCAGGGGCAATGCGACGTGTGTGATCCAGCATTGCTCGTCGCGGCGAGTAACACGGTCCCGCATGGTAGTGCCATCGTCAATTCCAGTTGTCCAGGACTTGGAATTCTGATGCTTATTTGCGTCAGGCCGATGAAGATCGCGGCGGGCAAAACATAGCGGTAGGTCGAGGCAGTTAGGAGGTCGGCAGGGTCAACAGTGGCCAAGTGCGCGCCGTCCCAAATATGTAACGCGCCGCGCATGTGCAGGGGTCGATGAGGTCGTGCGCAATGTCGATTAGCCACTGCGCGTGTTGTTGGCGCGAATAATATGTGATGGACTCGAGAGGCACGCTCAGCAGGCATACCGTATCTGTAGGTGCAGCTGCGGTCGGCGGCTGTATGACCATCGCTTGCGCAACGTCACTATTTGCGGTAACAGTGGACGGTGGCGTCGGATATTTTCCGACTGAGCTCATCGCAACTTCAAGGACCAAGAGCGGGGGAGGGACCTCAGTGGATGTGGACATCATAAGGGTGGAGCTCCAGAGGTGAGAGATGGGGGGAATGGTTGTCTCAGACAGCAGCAGCAGATTCAAGTTCTTTATCGGGCTCTCATCAAGCTCTCATTCAGATCTAGAGTTCGAGGTTGAACGTTGAACGAGAGAAAGTGTGCCAGAAGGAGATAACCTTCGGAAACTTTTCGCCGTGCCATCAATCTTTTGCCAATCCTGCAGACGACACCAGGGCCGCCGACTCGGACATACGAACGATTCAATACTTGTGTCGCGCATTCAGCCTTTTGTTTGGTTTCTTGGCTACAAAAAAGAACTCGGTCTCCATGCTCGCCTACTAGTACGTTCTGGAAATCTGCTCTGGTTTATAAAATCTGGTGGTCGGAAATTCTCGACCCGGTGCCCTTGGTATTGTCCAGCTCGCAGAACCGTCAGTGTGTCGAGGGTCTTCGCCACGTATCAAGACTTCGTACATAGGAAGACCGCGTTGGCCTTCTTTCCTCGAATCTCGGGAGATTGAATGTCGTTCGCAGATCTCGTCGTCGTCGGATGGCCCGTGCGCAGGCTCTGAGGGTAACGTGCCCCCGGCGCTCTCACCGCTCTTCTGCGCTCGCCCACTGGATCAGAAGAGCAGACGTGCTTCTCCTGTCTGGGCGCGTGGGGGAAGGGTCTGCTGGTCGCAGCGAACGTACTAATCTCAATACTGGATTGGATGGATGACCTTTCGACACGAACCTGCAATTGGCCGGACGGCTTTGGATGGATATGGTGGATGGGTTCATCTTCGCAATGTCGTTTGGCGTCGTCCTGTGCCCAAGTCTTCTCCGTCGTGTCGCTGGATCTCACTTCTGCGTCGTATATTAATTTCTTGGATGTCATGCCAGAACGGATCCCTCTGCATTTACTTGGTCGCGAACTCCTCCTCTTTATCATCTGCTCGACACGGAAGGACCTGAACACAGCTGCACAATTGCTTTCTTGGGGCGTAGACTCGTCTCCCAGAGTCTTGTAACAATTGTTTTATTTCTCCTTACATATCTCATCATATTCTGTCTTTATTATCGTCTCTTTTGTAGCATCATCTGTGCTTATTAGAATGGCTTCTAACTCGGACTCAACGCATGGTTTCTGAGTCAGCGTTCATCTCGAAAATAAATACTGGACTTCCTCCATTTGCATTCGGTTGCCAAACCGCTCGCTGCCCTGGCCTATGATACCGATGCGCCATACAACAGAGTACGCGTGTTCTACATTGCACGCCAGTGTTTCGCAGGAACACCACAACATTCTATTTAGCCTCGAAACCCCCAAGAATATACGTATAATACGCTAATCGATACAACTTTCACAACCACGAAACCGATGAAAGCAGGCACCCAAAGAAAAGACTCATTCTAAAATGAAGGCGGGCGTGTGTGCACAAAAGGCGAAAGAAGAGGAATAGCAAGGCTGGCTGGATACATGCGTTGTGAAAAATGATGGTGGATGGCGCGACGAGGAGCGAAAAACTGAAAAAAAAATGGAGCGAGGAAAAAAGAGACGGCGTGTAAAAAGCGTATACATACGTTATGTAAGTGGCTGGCTATAGCTAAGGGGGGGTGGATAGAGGGGGTCGAGTAGGGTACTATGATGTATGTATGTAGGGATTCGTTCGATTCTTCATTAGCCAGCCGCCGTCTACCATGCGAATCGTGAGTTATGCCTCCTTGAGATGGCTGGGGATATAGATTGCATGCAAGTGATGATGAGAGAGTGATAGTAAGCGAGAAAGACAAAGGTAAAGAAAGAAATGTAAAGAAAGGAAAGGGAAAGGGAGGGAGTGGGGGAGTGCCGAAAGTCTATTGAGTGGCCAGCTTGACCATCTACAACAAATAGCGTCAGTGGCACGCAACAGTGCGACAAGAAAAGAAACCAGACCTCACGCGCCCATCGTCTGGTCTTGTTGGTCTCCGCCGGCATCCGGTGCTTCGTCCTCAGCTCCTGCGCGATCCACGGCTTCAACAGCATCTGCTTCAGCTGCGGGCTTCCCTGCAGCGCCTCCGCCAAGTCGCCTATCAGCCCAAACGAGAGCTTCATCTGCGCGTCCGTTCGCTCGTCGTCGACCGAGCAGCGGTGAATCAGCTCCAGGATCGAGTCGACGTAAGGCAGCAACACCGAAACTGTCAATCGCGTCAGCTGCAGAATCCCGAAAAAAAAGCCCAAGAAACAAACGAACCCTTATCTGTCCCCTTGAAGCCGCCCACGAGCCCCGTATACGCCTCCAGGATCCCCTCCCTCAACTGACCGACGTAGTCCATCAGGTCGTAATCGAGCTACACCAGCCGTCGTCAGCGATATATTCCCCAAAACCAATAACGCAAGGCCACATACCGGATTCGGCTGCAGCCCCCCGGCCTGCCTCAGCACACTCATCGTCGTGTCCAAAAACGGCTCAAACGACGGCCCAATCGCCATCGCAATATCGCCGAACCCGCTCAGGATGCTGATCTTGACGTTCCTGTTCAGCACCTCACTCTGCAGGTTCTCGAGCAGCACTGTCATGAACTGGTTCGCGTACTGCGCCGCCTGGGGGCCGAGCGCGCGCGAGATGTCGCCGATGATGCCGACGGCGACGGTGCACAGCTGCGTATCCTCGTGCGCCTGGAGCGCGGGGTAGAGGAACGGCAGGAACGCCTGGATGTATGGCGAGAAGTTGGTCTCGAGCGCTGGCGTCACGATCAGCGTCGCACACGGGTAGAATACAAACGCGCTTACCAGCGGCAAGAGCCCCAACGACGAGGAACGCGTCCTCCAGGATCGTCGACGTCTTGCCCGCAGCCTGGATGAGCTGCAAGACCAGCGTCATGATGCGGTCCGCCAGCGGCTGGATCCCCCCATTGAGTTTCCGGATGACACACTTTAAGTAATATTGAGATCGAGTCGGAATATTCAGGTGAAGGAACATACAATGACGACGCTGCAGAAGTTGCCTTGCAGCTCGTTCCAGTTGTTGCGGTCGTCGACGCCGAGGATTTGGTTCTGGCAAATATTTAGAAAGGTCACAGCGTCGATGACACCAAACGGACCTGCATCGCGAGCAATTGCTCCATCCGCTGCAGAATCGTGACGACCGTGTTTTGCACGACGGTGATGGCGTCGAGCGTCGCGCCGCCAAGGTACGCCGCGATGGCCTCATAGGCCGCCGTCCTAAAGTTCGCCTCGTTGCCCGCGCTATACGAGAATTAGCTTTGAGCCCCCCTCAAAAGAACGAACTTAACCCACCTCTCCGTAACCCGCAACAGCGCCGCAACGACGCCCTCGTAATACGGCGACAGCGGCCCCGTTTGCACTGGCTCCGCCTGCTCGCTGTCGAACGCCCCCAGCTGCTCCGCCAAGTTCATCAGCGCCCAACAGCAGTTCGACACAATCCGCGGGTTATCGCCCAGCCCGCCCACCAGCGCGCTCACCAGCGGGTGGAGATGAACGTCCGGCTTGATCGTCTGGATCAGCAGGTCGCATATGCGGCCGAGCGTCCAGGCGGTCGTGTCCTTGACATGCGCGTTGACGTCCGTCATCATGTCGATGAGGAGTGGCAGCGCCTGCGCGACGAGGGGCGTGAGCACAATGGGGTCCGGGCCCTCGAGGATCGAGCCAAAGGTCATGACGGCCGCCTCGCGCTGGTGCCAGTCCGTCGCCTTGATGTGCGCCTCGATGAACGGGATGACGGCGGGCACGACAGCGTCCTGGACCGCGCCGGCGAGCAGCGCGAGGCACGTGCCGGCCGCCATAGAGACGTTCCACTCATCGTCGTCGGCGTCCTCCTCTTGCTTGGTGAGCAGCAGCAGCAGGACGGGCACGATCTCGGGCAGGGCGATCTTGGCGAAGCATTTGGACTCGCTCTCGGGCGCCTCGCCGTATTCCTGCGCCTGTGTGAAAGAAAGAAACGGTTAGGATTATGCAGGGAAGGATAACAGATCGATGACAAACCTCCTGCGCCTCTATCGCCAAATCCACCTCCTCCTCGCAAACCGTCGACCAGAACTCGACGGCCTGCAGCGCGACGCGCTCGTCCGTGTGCTTCATGCCCACCACCGTCAACTGTCATCCCCCGTCAGTATATTGTAGTGGTAGATGAACGAATAAACGACACGCACCCCAAACAGCGCCTGTTCCATGTAAAATCCCATTTTATCGTAATACATCCCCATGATCCGTACCAGGCACTCGAACGCCCCGACCTGGACGTTGACGGATGCGTTTTGCGTCGCCTCGCACACGACTTGCATGATATAGTTCCGCTCGCCCTTGACAACGACATCAGCGCCTAGGAGGAGGAGACAAAAAGAAGAAAACGTACCTCACGCTCAAAGTTGTCCCTCACAAACTCGAGCGAATTGAACAGCGCATGGATCGCTGCGAGCTGCACCTCAGGAGACGGCTCCTCCTTCCGTGCGCCGTGGATGACCGCAGTCAGGATCTCGTTCGAGCGGAGGGTCAGGATCTCCGGTTTCTGTCGTAAAAATATGAGGACCCGGATCGTTGAAGCCAGAAAAAAATGCGGGACGTACTATCGACTCGCAAATGAAGCCAATGGTCTGCAGGGTCGCGATCCGCAGATTCACATTCGCCTGGGTGTTGACGAAGCCCAGGAGCATCTCGATGAGCTCGCCCCACTGGCCGAGGGGTAGCTCGACGGCGGCGATGGCGGCGACGACCTGGGAGGCGAACGCGCCGGCCTTTTGGGACGCAGAGCCGAGCGTCATGAGGGCGTCCTGCTTGATCTTGGCCTTGGCGTCCGTGCCGAGGCCCATCCAGCGGTTCGAGTAGTCTGTCAGGCGGGCGGCGTCCTGGGAGCATTGCAGGAGTGAGCGAATGTAAAACAAAGATAGGAAAAGAACGGACGCGGGCACTGAGAGCGTTCTTGAGGGCGAGGCCGGCTGCGTTTCTGATGTGCAGCTGCTGGGCCTCGTCGACAAGCACGCTCGAGAGCATCAGCATGTATTCGGGCTGCGCGCGTCGTTGGGTCAGCAGTTAGTCTTACAGCTCAGCAGGACGCCGACGCACGTAGTTATCCCGCGCCGCATTCTCCAACTTGGCCGTCGCATCCTGACGCGTGTTCCCATCTGCCGCGCCGCAAAAAAGCCATGGTCAGCGAACGCCCGTCCACGAGACGAGAAGAACGCGGGTGAAAGGGTGGCACCGCGCACGCACCTGCAGAGAGGGTGTTTGCGAGGAGATCCGTCGCATTCATCGTGTATAGTGGGCAATAACAGTGGTCCTGGAGGGTATGTAGGACTTGAAAATGTTTTTTGAGCGGTCTAAGGGCGTGGTCGTGGTCGAACAGGCGAGAGGCGCGGCGGGGGCGCAGAGAACACGGTGGTGGAAGAGACGATCAAAGCACAACCCAAACAAACAACACTTTCAAAGATCGTCCTTAGGCGCTCATTCAGAGGTACTTTCACGAGGTCTCCTTCGTCAATTGAGATCCTGCGCGCGACTCGAGTCTTCAGCGGACGCGGGCAGAAAGTTGTCCTCTGCCTCGGAGGACGAATCGAGAAATATGCCCTTACTGCTTCATCGTCTATATTTACCCTGTCGCAGGCAATGAACTACAACAGTTGTCTCAACAAGCATCTGGACAACCTGACCGAGGCGTCGATATTATCGAAGAGAAGGCCAATACCGACATCCCTGCTATTGTCCCATCGATGCCTAGAAGACCCACTTGCGGGTATGTGCACTCAAGAGTCTGTACTCATCCCCGTCGTTTCCGAGGCACACACACTTGTCCAGACGACCTCTTCATGTTCGTCTCATCGCTACTTGGGTACGATTGCCGCACATACTGGTAAATGTCTATGGTAGAGTCGTTCATGCCATCTATTTGTACCGATAAAATCTACTTGATGCCCCGCTTTTCCCGCTCATCTTCGATCCAGTCTTCCAAGAACCGTGCCTCCTGCCTGTGTGAATCCGCGGCAATGAGAATCTCCAGCTCTTGATATGTCTGGGGATCGTCTCCCTCCAACAGTGAGAACCGGGGGATCATTAGCATACTGCTTTGATATCAGTCTACTAACTTTCCGATGCAGAAGGTTCCGTACGCTCTTTGAACGAGATCGAGGCCAGCCGCGCCTCTTGATTCAATTTCGGCAATTGTGCATTTAGCGGTGTCCTCGAATGGAAGCTGCATCAGTGACTGGGCTTCGCACAGGAGTTCGTAAGCCTCTTTCCACAGAGGCAGAGACCGGCGTTTCTCGGGAGTGGTGGCGTCAAAAGCCTAGGTAACGTGAATAGCCCATTGTTGTAAATAAACACTGCACACTGACCGGTGAGACGGGCAGTGCCGCCACTTTTTCCGTCACTTTTTGCGGTAAGCTTGACGAGGTGCTATCTCCCTGTGATACGCACGTTAGCTTATTGTCAGCTTGAATCGATGAATGCACTCACATCGGTTCGCCTCGCACTCAAATTTTGGCACAGGCCGCTGTAGTCTTTCATTGCTTCGAGGCATGTCGAAAACAGATGGTTGATGGCTGGAGCAGTTCAATGCACACGATACCAATGAAAGATTCACTATCACTTACCAGGGACCATGTTGTTTAACCTTGACATCCGATCGCCGCCTCCAGTACAAAAATGCGGGCCTTGATCGAAGCGCTTGGTGGTCGGACAGTATGAGAAGAAATACTGACTATCCCAACCCTGTGTGAGAAGAAAAAAAGACTGGCGTGGAACACAGAACTTACTAGTTCATGTTATTCAGGAGCCCATGAACACGTCGTGTATGCATGCCGTTCTTCTCCGTAGCAGCTGTGAAGTGCAAATAAATGGGTTATTTATCTACAAGTAGATGCTGAAAAGACAACCCACAGATCAACTCAACGAAGAGTTGCGCGGCGTGGTCGTTTGTGAGCCAATTTTTCGTGAATTCGACAACAATCAGGAGCACGTCCGAGCAAGAATGAATCTAATCCAACATTTATTATGTTTGATCTCGCGAGACAGAAACTCTCAACTTCATATTTCACGCGCCCGCCGCTGGAGAATGAGGTTGCTGGAAGGGCCCATTCGTTCCGGTTGACGAGCCGTCCGGAGAAAAGAGATAAGACCGCCTCAATTGCCTATCAAACGTGTTAGTTACACTTGAGACAATAATTTCCAAAAAAAATCACACATAGGATCCTATGTTAGCCAAACCCGCCTCGGTTTGCTGCCCACTGACGTCGCCGTTAACGTCCATTTTTACCCATCCCTCAAGCTTGATTCTTCGGTGAAGGCTGAATGGGAGGTAGCATTTTGGGACCAAGTATGCATTTTCGGTTCGGGGAAGTTTTGCGAATTCCGTTCCAAGGCTATACAATGCAGCCAAGTCGTTCCACTTTGTTTCCGAGAACGGCGGCAAGGGGTCGGTCCGCAATTTTTTGAATGCGTGCTCTCCACTCTCGTCCAGCTTCAAGTTCCCCTTGTTAAACACGTGCAGACGTTGCTCCAAATAGTTGAATTTGTCGGCTTGGGTGTTTTGACTGCCGGAGCAGAGCCAAGGCAAAAGAGGGCCGATTACAGCGACTGCTTCCTCGTCGCTGCAGCCCAATTCGGGGAAGTCGGAAGCAGACGGTGCGGCTGTTCTTTTGCCCATGGCGGTCGACACGTGAGTCTGGGGTGTCACATTCGTCGATCGCAAACCCCTTTATATGACGGAGTAGATCGCTCGATCTAGACTCGGGCAGTCGACCCCCTCCCAAATATTTAGCCTTGGTGGATATAGCAGAAGAAGATTCCTCTATGATATATTATTTCGGTGCGTGTTCCCTCGCTTTTCGGTCTTCCTGATATACTCACCAGATCTTTGGTTGTAGATTTTTCGTTGACCCGAATACGAGGACTCGACCTGCACACAAACCGGAAAAAAATGGTTCTGGCTGTGGTAACCGGGGAGAGCCGTGGAAATGATGATATTCTCACTGGATTTATAGCCTTGGGAATACAAGGAGTGTTATAAATTCAGCTTCAGGCTTGATTAGGAGTCGACGGTCAAAGCGTGGCTTCGCCAAATGATGAGGCTGTGTGCGATCGGCCCGACTTCCGACTATCATGGCTTAGTCTCATCATTACACAGCTCAGTACATAGCCTCTTTTGCTCATTTTGCGCTCAACAGGCTCCCAATCTATGCTATAGAATTCGTTCCGTGGAATCTCGAATCTCAGCGTTTCTGCTCGACCATTTAATTTCGGATCGAATTCAGAAAACTGAAGGCGGCGCTGCCGGTAGAATTCGACCAAGAATCAGTACACTCCTGGAGCCTGAAATGTCTTTACTCACCTCCGACACCCACTGCCCCAAATACTGTACTGGCGACTGCATGATCCATCACACGTACTATATTTAAAGGCGCTTCTTATAGCGGTAAAATGCTGTTAACACTGTCTCCCCCTTCCTCTTGTACCTCCACCATTTCCACCTAGCTCTGTATTGGTGAACTATGGCGGACCCCATTACAATCACCACGACTATCATCACGCTCGCGACCTTTATAAAAGACCTCATCGATGTCGGACAGAACATCAAGCGCTCCATAGAAAAGGTGCGTCTACCGCTCGAAAATTCATTCACACTTACTGAAGGACTTTAGGTCGGGGAGAATCGAAGACGCATACGGGAAGTTGTCGATGATACTCTGGGCACGCTGGCACAGCTAGCCAGCCTTTCGCGAGGTCATGAAGATAGTTTCCACACGCAGGAGTTGTTAGACACCCTCGGAAATCTCAAGGCGTGAGTATATTATGCTTGAAGCCAGTCCATACATGAACTCAGAGCCTTCTCTCAGGGACATGCTCCATGTTCTTTCCATCGCCCAGAAGATCTCGGCCCCAGAGCCTCGCTCAGGCTTTCGCGGCCTGCAGTCTCAATTCAAGGGCTGGCTGGAGCGTGAAGATGTCGAGGTCCAAGTCAAACGTTTGAACAAGCATGTCAAAAAATGCTACATCCAATTTACGGTGAGGCCGTTTCATCCCAGAAAAGGTCTCTGGATTAATGGAGTGTAAAGGTATTTTCTGCCGCTCGAATTGAGCATACCTCTGCGCGGATTGAAAATACCTCTGTTCGAGTCGAGCAGAGGTTGATCGTCAATTCCGTGGAGCACCACGCGAAGCTACAACGTCTTGAGGGAATGATGACTCGTGTATTAGTTCAGACTCAATTTGGACATGATGTGGTGAACCGCACGATGGAAATAGTCACTTCGGTAGGTTCCCATCTCGTTTACTGGCAATAAATACTTACTCACTCCCTGAAGGACCCAGACCACCAATCGATCGAATCACAGTTTCTCTCCCTGCAGGCCATGCGCCTCGTTGATGCATTTGAAAAGTACACCACATCAGCCTACTTTCGATCCGAAACACCCCATTGGGACCCTGTGGAAGAACCCCTGCGAATTGTCACCCTACGGCCCAAATCGGACTTGCACATCCTCCAAAAGATCCTTACGGTCATGTTGCAAATCAAGGATCACCCGACCGCGCTTTCTACGAAGGATGCCACAGCAGTGCTGCTAGATCTCGGGGCAGAGCTATCCTCGTTGTGTATGCAGCCGGAAGCAATGACCGCATATGCGCTGGCGGTTCAAGTGTTCCGTCACTTGGCCTCAGGAGAAAATTTTGCGGGATCTCTACCACGACTGGCCTTTGCTCTGGAACGGCTCTCAGATCAATATCGGTATCAGTTGCGACATGAGCTCGCTGTTCAAGCTGGCGAACAGTCGGTTTATTGGTGTCATGTTGCCTCCAAAGGAGAGCCCGATGTTGACAATCGGGCGCTGTTGTTGATGTCCTTGAATACCCATTCCACCGGCCTCCGTGCAGCTGGCCAGATCGATGCTGCTATTTCTATCGCCCAAGAGGCTCTCGCCTTAAGTCGGGCACTATTACCGGAGACCTTCCAAATGGCATCGACTGAGCCCGATTGGGCTCTTCAATACCCAGAATACGAATTCCAGGCATCCAAATGCACTCAATCATTTTTCTGTCTCAGTGCCGCCCTTTCAGATGCCTCTCGGCATCGTGAGGCGTTCCTAGCTTCAAAGGAGGGTCTAGAAGTTGTCGCCTGTTTTGCAGGGACAATACCTCCTCCCTCTGGAAGCGACATTGATGCGTTTTTCAACCACATGTGCAAAATGGCAGAAGCAGGAGACCTACCCCAAGACTCCCTCGCAGATGCTGTCATTTTGTATGGCAGCCTTTCGCGCATCCATCCACGGGAATTCTCGGCACAATTCCTTTTAATACTCTATGCTCGCGCATATTTTTTCAACAAAGATACTGCGGCCATAAAAACTTTACGGCTGTTCCTGGAACCCAGTTGGGAGTTGCCACCACCGATTATGGACAACTTCAGCACTTCTGTTTCGTGGATTGACAGCTGGGTGGTGGAAAATGCTATTCGTGCATACTACACTCCTAGGCCGCCGATGGGATACGATGCCATTCAGATCTTCGCCGGATATTTGACTCAAACACACTTCGAAATAGCCCTTTCAGTGCTACGTGAACAAGTGTCATCTCTTACTTTGGAGTCCGATGACGATTGGTTCGCCTGTTACCTCACCTTTGACACCACTTCTCAAGTCATTATGGAGCTTTCTCATCGAGAGCGACTGCTCGTCTTGGAGCCATTTGCTGAGCTTGTCGTCTGCTCGCGAAAAAACATCGACTTTTCGCTTTCATCATCAATGAACCCGTATATACACTACTTTCTGTGGGGCTACTGCAGCATGTTGAGACAAGCGGGATGTCTCACCGATGCACTAGCAATCATTCAAGACAGTGTCCGGTACAACCGGTCACACACCACGCCTCTGACCGACAAAGTTTACTTGCAATGGCTTGGCCTTCAAGCTCTCGTCTTGGCCGACATGGGCCGTTTTCCGGAAGCAGAATTTGTTCTCCGTGGCGCTGCGCAGATTCAGGACCATGATTCATATGTTGACTGCCAGTGGTTCCTCCCTCTTGCGGAATCCTTCTTTCTTCGACAGACTGGCAGAAAAGAACAGGCTCTGGCACTACTTCAAAGGCACACCTCGCATTTGAAGAGTGCCCCGGATGCCGAGTTCTGGGTAATTGATTTTCTACTTTCGGACCTATCTTCCACACAACTGGAGGTAGGCCAGACCCAAAGTGCCTTCGAAACCGCGGAAAGAGCCATTATCAGATGTCGAGATATTTGCAAATCTCATCCCCATGAACTCCAGCCCCAGCTTGCTGTTGCCCATGCACTCATCGCCCAGTCTAATTGCTTTGCCGTACTTGGGCGGGCGGAGGAGGGCCTTGCAGCTGCCCAAGAAGCAGCCGCAATATATGCGGGACCACCATGGCGTGGATTTTGCCCATGGGAATATCGGCCACAGGAATTAAGCTCGAAGGCGTTCCATGCGCTATCACTTCGTCTCGCTACATTAGGGCATCGAGACGAAGCGCTGGTAAATGCCGAGAAGGCGGTCGAGGAGTACCGCGAGCTGGCATCGCTGGCGATCTGTCATACCCCGTCCCTCGCAGACGGCCTCCGAAATCTCGCTTCGAGATACTGGGATGTTGGACGCTTCGACGAATCTATCACAGCCTTGAAAGAGGTCACCAGCCTCTTGCGGGGCGTGGCCGACCAGCTGCCACATCATTTCCCGACTCTTGCCGATGCGTTGGAGCAGCTTGCGGAGTACCTGTCGGTTCGAGGGGATGCAGAGGGCTCATTAGCCGCGGCGTCCGAATGCGCTCTTATTCGGGAAAAGCTCGTCTCGAAGGAAGGGGAGGCAGAGACAGAGAACGACTCGGAGTTTTGGGATGCAGAGGAGGGAAGCGGGCCGAGTTGTGAAGAGGCCGTTTCGGAGGGTGCGGTGCTCGCCATCGCAGCACAGCCGGAGATTGGCCAAGGACGTCAGGTGGCGCCGTTCGAAGCAGAGGAAATTCACCCTTCCCCGCCAGCGGCCGCAGGCGCATCCGCCTCCACGGCCGAGACCGAGACATGCCTCACCGCCCAGCAGGAAGTGGCACCGAAAGAGCAAGCGGAGGTGCCAGCCGCGGAAAAAGTCGACGTTGGCAAGCGATTCAAAATGAAGATCGAGCTGGAGAGCTCTCCCCTCGATGTCGTATGGTGGATCCTTCTTGTAGTTTCAGGTCTAGGTTGGGCAGGTCTTGCACTGGCGCTTGCGAGGAAGTGAATGAGTACTTCCATCAACTGGTATCTTAGACATGAATGTGTATATATTTTCTCAATATTTTCTAAACATATTGGTTGTGAGTTCGGAGTATTTCATTTGGGGGATGAACTTGGACGGACCGTGACGAGATGGATGCGCGCCCTTGCTGGCTATCATCGGCGGGCAGGCGAATGCGCCCCGAAGCGAATGACCTGGAACTACGCGATTGCCCGTTCGCATGCGGGAGCGATGGGCAGGCTGGTGGCGCTCACGAGGCGGCGCGCTATGCCGCTGCTCCCGAGACGCGCCCTCTTCGCTCAAGCTGCATCCTCATCCGTGCCGCAAGGATATCCACGCACGCGCAGCTGTATTTTCATTCCATGCAAAGTTGCGAGGTTTGACGCCGGGGAAGGAAGCGTTCCGTGGACAAGGACGAGCAGGGACTAACAGAGATGTCAGCGTCGGGGGGGTGCGCTGCGGGGAGTGCGAGCCAGGCGCAGATTCAGGCCTCGAACCTGATGGGCGGGAGGGGAAGAAGCATGCAGTACGGGTGTGTCGTCGCGGTGTGAATAGGCGGGGTACCGGAAGCTTGTCTATCTAGATACTTATTCGGCGGGCAGCTTTTACGCAGTTTCGGGACCCGCATTTGCGCGCTCCTCGGCGCACGCCTACGACGGGTGTTTACTAGTACGGACAACGTCCTTGGTGTGCCGCGACGTGTCACCGATGAATGAGACGTTAACGACGTTTGATGCGCCGCCGGGCGCGCTGCGGGTCACATTCTTTGGCGCTGGTTCGGGGGGCTGTGATGTATGCAATCCAAGCACCCTCGCGGAGCGTACGATGTGTGGGCCAGAGTACACCAGTCGACGTTTGGCGAGGGGGAGGGGAGGATCTTTAGCGCAGCGTTCCCGTGAATCCACTCAGAGAAACAGGAAAAGAATAAAGGGCGGCGCCGGATAGAGAGTGGGTGGCGAATGTGTACGTGCAGCGAGGGGAAAGTTCACAGTACGGAGACTTGAGTTCGCATGTTCTGTGACAAGATTTGGACGAGCAACTGGACTCTGTCTAGGAGATACTACGACGGTTCGGCGTTATTGGATGCGGCGCAGAGTCTCTCTCGAAGTGGTGCCGGAGTCGTACAAAAGCCATATCTATTGTCGTCCCCAGAAATCGATATAAGAGTGAGTCGTAGAGATCAGTTGCCGGTTTGTGGCTGAGTTCTCGCCGCAAAACCTCCACCCTGCCTCCACCTTCGACTTCCGCATCACTCACGACTTCAGCTCACGTACATCCCAACGCTCCACTGGACGCGCATCTCGCTTATGCGTGCACCTCATTTCAAGACTATTCATCACCGATGCAGCCATGAACTCAACGCTCGCAGACATGTACAAGCACCTCGTCGTGCCGCTCAAGACGCCACCGCGCGACCCACCCGGTGCGCCTGTTGCTCTTACTCGCTATACGACCTACTTATAATAATTCTGGCTACAGGGATGAATGTACGGACGCCCTGAGCACACAACAAAGCAGGTAAGCATATGTATACGTGTTCTTGCCTTCCTGGCGGTGCGCTCGCTCTGCCACAAGCCCCGAGTCACAGCGTCGCCACCATATGAGCCGCGCACACCGAATACGCGCGCGCATCAGCGTGCGTGACTGTGTGAGCGAGGCGCGCGCTCTTTCTCGCGGATAGCGACACGCCGCCTTCGCCTCCGGCGCCGATGTCGAACTGCGCCGCAGGGGAATTCCCTTGCGCGCCCTGCTCCTTTCGCACAGCTACCAACCCCCCCTCCCTCACGATCCGGGTCTAACATTACCGTCATATTCACCTCCCATATCCCCCATCCCTATGCCGCGGCCACCATACATACAGGGCTTGCCCTTGCGCTACACGCTGCGTGCGGGCGACACGCCGCCTTCCCAGGCCTTCCCATGCAGTGCGCGCTCTCCCGCGTTGCGGCGCATAGAATCGCCGCAGGTCGTTACGTCTCACGCACGCAGCCATCCTACAACGCACGCGCTCGCCTGCCCATTCCCGCATCACGACGCGGAATCACCGCCGTTGCGGATGCGCTCGCAGAGCACCGAGTGTCACCACGCCTGGCGCAGCGCTGAGGTGACATGGCAACACTCGCGCAGCTGCTAACGGCGGTGATTCTCGCCGCGACATGGGTGCGCTAAAGAGGGAGGGATGGCGCGCGCTCTCGGGGGAAGCTGCGTGAGCCTGCGGCTTGCGCGCGTGCACTCTGGCGCAGTCGTCGAGACCAAGCAGTGCAGTGCGCAGATAGCACACCCCGCGTCTTTCACGCCCTGCGCTGCGCCGCACACGTCGCGTTTCCATGTGCGCGTCTTCATCGCGCGCGCGTCTCTGTATCCAATATATTTTTGTAAAGTAAGTAAGTAGCGTCCGAAAATGAATTAATATGCTTTACCTTTCGACTTTTCTGTTTTCCTGCAAGTGAGCGTGGTCGGGGGCTTCGGCACTACGAGCCTCGGGACATTCTGCTCACATACGATGAGTACAGTAATTTAAAATGCTCCAACTTACTTCGGCAGAAAGTCGTCAGGATTTGTGGACTAAATGCGACCGGCGAGTAGTAAGTACGCGTGAAGAAGATAAACATACCGGACTTTCATAGACTAAGTACTGGAACGGTGTATATTTAGAAGTAAGTGGTCAGAAATTAATCAAGGGAGCAAGAAATCGAAGCCACGTACTTCAAAAGCGCAGCGCGCACTTGGACTCGTTATAAACGCGTTGGAATATATATGGTGCAGGCGGATAAGCATAGAAACAAAAGATACACACGTTGAAGAGGCGCGCTCTCGAGCAAGCTGGAAACTCGTTCAAAAGTGGGTAGAGACGCCTTCGAGACGTCGTGAAGAGCTCTACAAAGAAATCAAGTAAGTAATTGAGGGTGAAGTTGATAAAGTACGAGTTACCTCCAGTCCAGAGGCCTATGCGAGTCATATATGCTTTCTCTTGAAGATATAACTAGAGGGAACTACGAGCGAGTTGAATTGATTGAAAGTTCACCAGATAACATGCAGGGTTAATTCAATGGCTTGTGCAAGTCGTATAGACGTAAGATATTAGCGTTTTGGGTCAATGTATTTGAGGAACGTAAGAGCTGAAGGTGACATTAGACTCACCAGAGAATAGGACCGTTCTCAGAATATATCAGAGGTTCAAGGCAACTATGAGAAAATTAGAACGAATATAGTTTGAATTAAAACGGAAGTTGGCTTACTGGATAGCTCCATAATGCCGTATCCTACTCGTTTATAGTTCGTATGTTGAAGGCTTGTGATAGCTTCGAGTCTTAATGAAGCTGCCAACGTGGTACACTGTACTAGCAGTTGAGGATCCCATGTCTTATTTTGGTGCGTTTTCTCTCGATTTTCGGTCTTCCTAACATACATCATTCGCTGGGCCAGTCCGATGCCGGTCGATTTATAGATAATACAGGGATCTTGAATGTTCATTCCATCTAAAGTCAAATCTGAATGAATTATTTTGAGGCTTGATTTTTTTGGGAGGTAAGCGCGCGCACCTGTGAAAGTCGCGTTCAGACTAGCCGGTAGGCTGAGGTCACGAGGTCGTTCATTGCCCTGCCCGTTCCTTCCGATTATATTCAAGGTTGTCAAAAACCATTGAGCCACGAGTTACAGCTCTAACTATATTGACCGAACTCAAAGACAATGGTCAACTCAACAATCTAAAACGTCACGGGTTCCCATTGCGCCCTTCTCCTGCCGCATCTCACAAATCAGGTCGAAGCCGGACAAAACCGTGGCGACAGAGACCGGGGATGTCATCACAGCCCAGACGGCATAGCATTGCAGCACCCACTCCGTGGACGACGTAGTGTGTTCCCCTGCCATCAAAGCAGTAAGGACCATGTGCGATACAATATCGCACCAGCACCCGATTCTGCACGCGCAAACGTCGCAGCACTTGTCTTCTGTTGCGATGATGGCAGCGCGTCGGATCGCGGATGCGCGTGCCACAGCGCGACAACTAACCACATCCGCAGGGAGCCCTTCGACACCATGAATTTCGTCGCTCGCGGCAGCGCCCAGTGCGACTTTGAAGGACGCCATGCAGGTCGGGCAGAGTTCCGGAAGCACGCTCTCGGAGATTTCTGGGGCGGGAGTGGGGACGTAGGCAAAAGATGGACGATCTATGAGTTTGTGAGAGGTCGCATCCGTTGTCAAGCGATCCCAGGCGTCTGCCACGTCCAGCAGGGGGATATCTGCCAAGACAACTTGCTGTACAGCCATCTCCGCTATACTTCGCACTCTCGTGCTCGTCGAGCGCGATATCTGGCGGCTGTATTTAACGAAGCGCTCCCAAGTACGATAGCGCTCGCTGAACCCCGCCCACGCTGACGCACCACACACCGCGTTGTCACCAAAGAGGGTATTTTCCTTGGCGTTAGAGGCGCAGAGGCGCCTCGCAATTGCATCGACAACCGAGGTGGCAAATATACAGTGCAGATTGTCCTCTACGATGCCTGCAGCCGCGGCGTACATTACCGAAGACATGAGATTTGATGTTGCCAGATCGTACAGCAAGTCGTGCGTGTTAGAGACGAGGAGTCCGACAAAAGACCCAACCTTGCGCTTCGTGTAGACAGCGAGACCTTCGTATGCATATGCACAAATGGATGTACTGTCGGCAACGAGAGCTGCAACCCAGTCTGCCGGGGGGATGGCCTTCGGCCCTAAGTTCGCGGAGCCCAGCCCGTCTCGCACCCATTTTTCCTGGATGGGGCGTACGTACTGCTGCAGATCGTAATTCAGCAGCGCAACGAGCGCCACACCCTGCATCTGAGCACCCGCCGTCGCGGTATGGCGTTTCGCGATATCCATGGCGGCTGTGAACCCAAGGGCAAATGCCTCTACGCGATCCATGTCAAAATCGACGGCACCGAGTAGGGTCATGGCATCGCAGTCGTCGCGGTCGGCGCGGGAGATGGTTTTGCGCTGCGTCCCGAACCAGCCAAAGGACACGCACGGACTAAGGGGCTCGAACCCGGTGTTGGACCATGTGCGCTGGACGGAAGCGTATTCGACGCTGGACATCCAAGCTTTGCCGCCGAGATTTTTTGGCGCCACGTGATAGAGGGAGTCTTTGTGTGCGCCACGAGTGATCGTCATGACAAGATGCGTAGGAGGCGTAATAGGAGAGGATCGAGTTGTGGCATTGGGACGTATGGTATCGTAAATTTTGATGCTCGCAAGCACGTCGGTTACCAGAGGACTGGGTAAAGATATGGTGGGACATATGCTCGACAGGCAACTCCAGCCAGCGAAGTATCCATCAGTGAGGATTGCGCGCCGCACAATATTGACCACGTAGGTATTTCTCACATGGACGGACATGGTGCAATACTCGGAGGCCGAAATGGGAGCCGCCTTCGTAACAACATTGACATCGGACACTTCCACAGTCCTTTCGTCTGAACAGATAGTTAAAATGGTCTCCAGGATATGAGAGTTGAACGGCCGGCTTGGGTCGCCTGAGGTTGTGGTTGTGGTATTCATCGCTGATCGTCAATGCTGTGTGGGTGTTACAGCTGAATATTGAGCGCTGGGTGTTTGACCACTTACCGAAAGTCTACGAGATGGGAGAATGTGTGGTGGGGCTCAACTACAGCCAAGGTCGATAAGAGATAATGTGAATGATCCGCGAGGTGGTAAGAGAACCGAATGAATATTGAGGTGAGTTCACTACTTAAATAAGAATCGGGAATGAATTCGGGGCTTGGCCATCCGGAAGGCAGTGCCGGAGGAGGAGGATGTATTACTGCGGTGGTCCCTAAAAGAAACAAGGATTCGGCCTCGGTGTCAATTGACGTGATGAATGGCCCAACTTCTATGTAATCTCGACTGTGATCGAACCGTACGCATCAGCCGCGTTATGGCAGCGGAATTTGTCTTGCGCACCTATTAACGAAATAAATATGAAGGGGCGCAAGTAGTGTACATACGTGTGCTTAACTGCACACAACCACGCATGACTTTAGCCCTGGAAGTGCTGGTTGATGTGGTGCCCGAGCTGTACAGTCGAGCCGCACAATTTCGTTGGGGCCCACGGTACATGGAGGTAAAAGAATGAGCCAGTGGCACGAGTTTTAACTAGAAGAGCGGGGCATTGTTTCCATAGTTGTAGTTGCACAGATTCCTTTTCCTTTTCGTTGAATTCCAGCAAGTTACAATGTTGCTGAGCCTCTAGAAACAAGCCGTTCCAGGAGAAGGATCAAAAGTTGCCACGAGCGCGAGCGCAACCAAAGCGCATCCCGCCGACTCGGACGTCGATGTCATCGAGGTACGCGTAACGCTGCAGCAAGAGTCAAAGATTGCCGTAGTGGTTCTCATCAGCGGCGGGGGCCTAATCCGTGCCTTGCATGGTGCTTGCGAGATGTGGAGCGAGCGGCAACGACGAACTTCACGAGTAGAGTGAGTTGCGGAGGAGTCCGAGCCAATTTTATATAAAATACTTATAGGGATCTTTGAAGTTCATTCAACCAAACCCAAATCGGAGGGTTGATTTGAAGAAGTCGAGTTCGCAGAATAGAGAGCAAGAAGGTATGTTCTGTAAGTTGTACGAGTCTGGAAGATATCGATCTGTCTAAGGCAACCGAAGTGCAACTGGTTCCACGTTATTGATACGGCGCAGAGTCTCTCTTGAAGTGGTGTTGGAGCCGTATGTCGTCCCCAGAAATCGTTATAAGAGTGAGTCTGAAAGGTCACCGCCTGGCAGTGGAGTGATGATTGAAACTCCGCCAGTGTTTGGCAGCAGCCTCCTATTAATCTTGTACCGTGCAAAATCGCGCAAGGTGACCGTGATGTGCAGATCCACCATACTCATCTGCCGTTCACGGACGTCACTGCGCTTGCCCGCGTGCGGCGCGCGTTCGAGGGGCTCGCACAGAGCCCGAATCGTCCACTTCTCGTCTGTGATCGCCAGCAGCGCGACTTTCTCGAGATCGTCTCGTCCTCGTACCACCCAGGTCTCATTCCGCCCACACTTGTCCCGTCCCTCCCGGGCGGCTTCGATCCCGCGGCGGACTTCCTCCTCAGCATCTCGCTCCCCACCGTGTCCCTCGCCGACACCGTCCCCGCGCAGGCACTCGTCGCGTGGGACCGCGCGCGCGCCACTTGCTGCTGCTCATCTCGGACTTCGGCGGCACGGGCGGGAAGCTGCGCTTCCAGGTCGACGTGTGCGGGCAGTACAAGCACACGCACGCGGTCGGGTGCGCACGTACACGCTCGTCACCAAGGATGCACCCGACGAGCTGCACGCGGCGAAAGAGCGCGAGATGACGCCGTGGGACGCCGATGCGGACAACGCCGAGTACGATGTGAGCGTGGCGGGGCCGTGGAGCCTGAGCCGCTGGAGGAGGAAGACCTGCGGCGCTTCCAGCGGTTCAGTCTGAGCAGCTCGTTGGAGACCCTGCAGTTGCTGAAACTGGTGTGGATACGTCGCAAGTTTAACGTTGGGTGGGCGGCGCGGAGGTGATGTAGTGCGAGGTGGAGCGCGACCAGAAGACGTACAGGGACGGGTGGGATTTGCACGGCTCTGTGAGTGGCTTATAATTATTGTCTCATTTCATTCCTGTTCTAATCTTCGCTCGCAGCGCATCATCCCGGCCGACAATGAAGAGGCCAAGCTCATATAAATGTGTCGTATACCGCGTTTTGCTACCTTGTCCGGCGTTTGACGGTAAGCGCGCTCTCGCGCCTTGCCCCCTTTGTTCCTTTCGCTGATATCTTTTCGCATCAGCTTTGCACTCGCTACTGCATCGTCTGCTACGAGAAGCTCACAGCCGAGGTCGAAGCGCTCAAACCGCACGTCTCTGCGACTCCAAACCATGCGCGTACCGGTATTACACCCTCAATCGTGGCCCGACGCTCGAGGTGTGTGTCTTAATTGGGCCCAAGTCGTTTTCTTTGTCGCCATGCTAACCCCGACCAGTCCGAGATCATCCACAACCTGCAGACGGTCGACCTGCTCATGTCGCTCACGTCCTCGGCCGCTTCTGAGGGCGTAGTCGATGACCTCTTCCCATCGGCATGGGGATCCGTGTACCGCTGCCCGACCCTAGTCGCATCGTCACCCCGCCGGCTACGAACTACACAATGCCCATTACGGCGACCCCAGCAGCGCCAGTTTTGAAGAAGGGACTCGATGTATTCGTCGAATTTGACGAGTTGTCCTTGCCGCTGGTGCGTGCTTTCTTACTTACTAATTATGTGCGCGTCGATGTCTCGTATACTGACAGTATGTAACCGAAAAAAATGTTCTGGCTGTGGTAACTGGGGAAGTCAGACAATAATGGTATTCTCACTGAATTTATGGCTTTGGGAATGCAAGGAGTATTATGAAGTCAGTTGCAGGCTTGCGACGGCCAACGGGCGACTCAGATGAGTGGAAGCAAAGTGGAAGACCAGTTTGCCAAATGATGGGGCTGTGTACGATCGGCCCGAGCTGCGATTCACACCTAAGGTTATCAAAATAAGGGTCAACCCAAGTTGATCTCGAACAGTAAAAAATAGAATTAAACTAAAGGTGCATTGAAATTGGAACCTATTGTCATAGTTTCAGTTCCAATTTTGGTGCGATCAAAATGAGCTGGAATAAAATTAAGTTTCAGTCGCACTGGAATTGGAGCTGAAATTTTGAGAATAGGTTCCGATTTCAATGCACCTATAGTTTAATTCCATTTTTTACTGTTCGAGATCAATTTAAGCTGAGCTTTATTTTGGTAATTTTAGGTGTGTGGCCAGTGGGTGGCGCAAAATGTCGGCCCTGTCAACCTGCACCTAAGATTACCAAAATAAGGCTCAACCTAAGTTGATCTCGAACAGCAAAAAAGGGAATTAAACTAGAGGTGCATTGAAATCAGAACCCATTCTCATAGTTTCAGTTCCAATTTTGGTGTGACCGAAAGGAGCTGGAATAAAATTAAGTTTCAGCCGCACCGAAATTGGAACTGCAACTATGAGAATAGGTTCCAATTTTAGTGCACCTTTAGTTCAATTCCATTTTTTACTGTTTGAGATCAACTTAGGTTGATCCTTATTTTGGTAATCTTAAGTGTGATTTCTCTTGATAAAAGCTTCATCGTTAGGCGGTTCAGGATATATCCCTCTTTTGCTCATTTTGCGCTCAACAGATCCCCAATTTATGCTGTAGAATTCTTTCCGTGGAATCTCGAATCTCGTTTCTGCTCATTTAATTTCGGATCGAATTCATAAAACGAAGGCGGCGCTGCTGGTTACCTGGTAGAATTCGACCAAGAATCAGTAGACTCCTGGAACCCGAAACGTCTTTGCTCACCTCCGACACCCACTGCCCTAAAGACTGTACTGACAGCCGTCACTACACTGGCATCGACTAATTTTTAAGGCGCTTCTTGGGCGGTAAAATGCTGTTAACGCTGTCTCCCCCTCCCCCTTGTACCTCCACCATCTCTCCCTAGCTCTGTATTCGTATGGCGGACCCCATTACCATCACCACAACTATCATCACGCTCGCGACCTTCATAAAAGACCTCATTGATGTCGGACAGAACATCAGGCGCTCTATAGAAAAGGTGCGTTTACCGTTGTAGAATTCACTCGCACTTACTGAAGGACGTTAGGTCGGGGAGAATAGACGACGCATACGGGAAGTTGTCGATGATATTTTGGGCACGCTGGCACAGCTGGCGAACCTTTCGCGAGGTCGTGAAGATAGTTTCCAGGCGCAGGAACTGTTAGACGCCCTCGGAAATCTCAAGGCGTAAGTATAGTATGCTTGAAGCCAGTCTATACACGAACTCAGAGTTTTCTCTCAGGGACATGCTCCATGTTCTTTCCGTCGCCCAGAAGATCTCGGCCCCGGAGCCTCGCTCAGGCTTTCGAGGCCTGCAGTCTCAATTCAAAGGCTGGCTGGAGCGCGAAGATGTCGAGGTCCAAGTCAAGCGTTTAAACAAGCATGTCAAAAAATGCTACATCCAATTTACGGTGAGCCTGCTCCATCATAGAAGAGGTCTATGGTTAATGGAGTGTAAAGGCATTTTCTGCGGCTCGAATCGAGCACACCTCTGCGAGGATCGAAAATACCTCTGCGCGGATCGAAAATACTTCTGTCCGAGTCGAGCAGAGGTTGATCATCAATTCCGTGGAGCACCAGGCGAAGCTACAGCGTCTTGAAGGAATGATGACTCGAGTATTAGTCCAGACACAATTTGGACATGATGTGGTGAACCGCACGATGGAAATAGTCGCTTCAGTAGGTTCCCATCTCGTTTACTGGCAGTAGATACTTACTCCCCGAAGGACCCAGGCCACCAATCGATCGAATCACAGTTTCTCTCTTTACAGGCCATGCACCTCGTTGATGCATTTCGAAAGTACACCACATCAGCCTACTTTCGATCAGAAACACCCCATTGGGATCCCGTGGAAGAGCCTCAGAAAATCGTTTTTCTGCGGCCCAAATCGGACTTGCACATCCTCCAAAAGATCCTTACGGTCATGCTGCAAATCAAGGATCACCCGACCGCGCTATCTACGAAGTATGCTACAGAAATACTGCTAAATCTCGGGGCAGAGCTATCCTCGTTGCGGATGCAGTCGGAAGCAATGGCCGCGGATGCGCTGGCGGTTCAAGTGTTCCGCCACTTGGCCTCAGGGGAAAATTTTGCGGGATCTCTACCACGACTGGCCTTTGCTCTCGAACGGCTCTCAGATCAATATCAATATCAGTTGCGACATGAGCTCGCTGTTCAAGCCGGTGAACAGTCAGTTTATTGGTGTCATGTTGCCTCCGAGGGAGAGCCCGATGCTGACAATCGGGCGCTGTTGTTAATGTCCTTGAATACCCATTCCACCGGCCTCCGTGCAGCGGGCCAGATCGATGCTGCTATTGCTGTCGCCCAAGAGGCTCTCGTCTTATGCCGGGCACTATTGCCGGAGACCTTCCAAATGGCATCGACTGAGCCCGATTGGGCTCTTCAATACCCAGAATACGAATTCCGGGCATACAAATGTGTTCAATCGTTTTTCTGTCTCAGTGACGCCCTCTCAGATGCCTCTCGGCATCGTGAGGCGTTCCTGGCTTCAAAGGAGGGCCTAGAGGTTGTCGCCCGTTTTGCAGGCGCAATAGGTCCTCCCTCAGGAAGCAACATCGACGCGTTTTTCAACCACATGTGCAAAATGGCGGAAGCAGGAGACCTACCCCAGGACTCTCTCGCGGATGCTGTCATTTTGTATGGCCGCCTTTCGCGCATCTATACGCGGGAATTCTTGGAGAAATTCCTTCTAATACTCTATGCTCACGCATATTTCTTCAGCCACGATACTGCGGCCATAAAAGATTTACGGCTGTTCCTGGAACCCAGTTATAAGTCGCCACCACCGATTATGGATAAATGCACATCTCTTTCATGGATCGACGGCTGGGTGGTGGAAAATGCTGTTCGTGCATACTACAGGGGTGTGGGATTCGATGCCATTCAGATCTTCATCGCACATTTGATTCAAATGCACTTCGAAATAGCCATTCCAGTGCTACGTGAACGAGTGCCATCTCCTAATGACAATTGGTTCTCCCATGGCATCACCTTTAACCGCACTTCTCGAGTCATTATGGAGCTTTCTCATCGAGAGCGACTGCTCGTCTTAGAGTCATTTGCTGAGCTTGTCGTCTACGCGCGAAAAAGCATCCACTCTTCCCTTTCATTGTCGAAGAAGGCGGATTTAACCGAGTTTCTGTCATCCTACTGCGACATGTTGAGGCAAACGGTCGGATGTCTCAGCGATGCACTGGCAATCAGTCAAGACGCTGTGCGGTCACAAACCACGCCTCCGAGCCACGAAGCCAACTGGCATGAATTTTATTGGCTTGGCCTTCAAGCTCTCGTCTTGGCCGATATGGGTCGTTTTCCTGAAGCAGAGTTTATTCTCCGTGACGCTGCGCAGAGTCGACCCTATGATGATGATGATCCATCTCTCGGCTGTCTCTTCACTGTTGTGGAGTCTTTCTTTCTTCGACAGACTGGCAGAAAAAGACAGGCTGTGGTACTACTTAAAAGGCGCACCTCGCATTTGAAGAGTGAAGAGGATGTTGATACACTGATCGAATGCGTATATTATTTTCTACTTTCAGACCTTTCTTCCACACAACTGGAGGTAGGCAAGACCCAAGCTGCCTTCGAAACCGCGGAAAGTACAGTTATCAAATGTCGAGAACTTCGCACATCTCATCCCCATGAACTCCAGCCCCAGCTTGCTGTTGCCCATGCACTCATCGCCCAGTCTAATTGCTTTGCCGCGCTTGGGCGGGCGGAGGAGGGCCTTGCAGCTGCCCAGGAAGCAGCCGCGATATATGCGGGACCACCATGGCGCGGGTTTTGCCCAGCGTACTATCGGCCTCAGGAATTTTCCTCAACGGCGTTCCATACGCTATCACTTCGTCTCGCTACTTTAGGGCATCGAGACGAAGCGCTGGTAAACGCCGAGAAGGCAGTCGAGGAATACCGCGAGCTGGTATCGCTGGCAATCGGTCATACCCCGCCCCTCGCAGTTGGCCTCCGCAATCTAGCTTCAAGACTCTGGGACGTTGGCCGCTTCGACGAATCCATCATAGCCTTGAAAGAGGCCACCAGCCTCTTGCGGGGCGTGGCCGACCAGCTGCCACATCACTTCCCGACTCTTGCCGATGCGTTGGAGCAGCTTGCGGAGTACTTGTCGGTTCGAGGAGATGCGGAGGGCTCGTCAACCACGGCGTCCGAGTGCGCTCTTATTCGGGAAAGGCTCGTCTCGAAGGAAGGGGAGACAGAGGCAGAGAGCGACTCGGAGTTTTGGGATGCAGAGCAGGGAAGCGGGCCGAGTGGTGAAGAGGTCGTTTCGGAGGGTGCGGCGCTCGCTGTCACAGCACAGACGGAGAGTGACCACGGATGTCGAATATCGCCGTCCCAAGCAGAGGAAATTCAGCTTTCCCCGCCAGAGTCCGCAGGCGCATCCGCCTCCATGGTGGAGCCCGAGACATCCCCGGCTGCCCAGCAGGGAGTAGCACCGAAAGAGCAAGCCGAGGTGCCAGCCGCGGAAAAAATCGATGTTGGCAAGCGATTCAAAATAAAGATCGAGCTGGAGAGCTCTCCGCTCGATGTCGTATGGATCCTTCTTGCACTTCTAGGTCTAGGTTGGGCTCTTGCGCTTCTGAGGAAGTAAATGAACTTTGCAGTATTTCTATTTGGTATCTGAGACATGAATGTATTATATTTTCTAAACGTATTGGTTGTGAGTTCGGAGTATTTCATTTGGGGGATGAACTTGAACGGACCGTGACGGGATAGATGTGCGCCCTTGCTGGCTATCATCAGCGAGCAGGCGAATGCGCCCCGAAGCGAATGACCCGGAACTTGGCGATTGCCCGGGAGCGATGAGCAGGCCGGTGGCGCTGACGAGGAAGCGTCGCGCTTTGCCGCTGCTCCCCGGACGCGCTCTCCCCCTTCTTCCCGTCAAGCTGCATCTTCATCCGTGCCGCAAGGATATCCACGCACGTGCAGCTGTATTTTCATGCGAGGTTTGACGCCGGGGAAGGAAGCGTTCCGCGAACAAGGACAAGGACGGGCTGACAGATTGCGGCGTCCCAGGGAAGTGCGCTGCGGGGAGTGCGAGCCAGGGACAGACTCAGAGCTCGAAGCTGATGGGCGGGAGGAGAAGAAGCATGCAGCACGGGCGCGTCGTCGCGGTGTGAATAGGCGGGGCACCGGGAGCTTGCGAATCTACATCCAAGGCGGCGTGTCTATCTAGGTACTTACTCGGCGGGCAGCTTTTACGCAGAGTTTCGGGACCCGCATCTGCGCGTTCCTCGGCGTGCGCCTACGAATTCATCGGCGGGTGTTTTACCGGTACGGACAACGTCCCTGGTGTGACTGTCACCGATGAATGAGACGCTAACGATGTTCGATGCGCCGCCGGGCGCGCTGCGGTTCTCGTTCTTTGGCGGCTGTGATGTATACAATCCAAGCACCCTCGCGGAGCGTACGATGTGTGGGGCAGAGTGCACTAGGCGACGTTCGACGAGGGGTGGCGAATCGGACCTTTAGCGCAGCGTTCCCATAAATCCACTCAGAGAAACAGGAAAAGGAAAAATAAGTGCGGCGCCGGATAGAGAGTACGTGCAGCGAGGGGAAAGTTCACAGGCTTTGTTACGGAGATTTGAGTTGGCAGAATATTGCAACAAGATTTAGACGAGTAACTGGACTCTGTCTAAGAGAGACTACGACGGTTCCGCGTTATTGGGATGCGGCGCAGAGTCTCTCTCGAAGTGGTGCCGGAGTCGTAGCCGTATCTATTGTCGTCCCCAGAAATCGTTATAAGAGTGAGTCGTAGAGATCAGTTGCCGGCCTGTGGCTGAGTTCTCGCCGCGAAACCTCCACCCTGCATCCACCTTCGACTTCCGCGGCACTAGTACTCACGACTTCAGCTCGCGTACATCCCAACGCTCCACTGGACGCGCATCCCGCTTATGCGTGCACCTCACTTCCAGACTATTCATCACCGATGCAGTCATGAACTCGACGCTCGCAGACACGTACAAGCACCTCGTCGCGCCGCTCAAGACGCGACCGCGCGACCCGCCCGGTGCACCTGTTACTCTTACTCGCTATACGACCTACTTGTAATAATTCTGGCTACAGGGATTCGGAATGTATGGACGCAAAGCAGGTAAGCATACCTTCCTGGCGGTGCGCTCGCTCTGCCACAAGCCCCGAGTCACAGCGTCGCCACCATATGAGCCGCGCACACCGAATACGCGCGCGCATCAGCGTATGTGACTGTGTGAGCGAGGCGCGCTCTCTCTCGCGCGGATGGCGACGCGCCGCCTTCGCCTTCCGCGCCGATGTCGAACTGCGCCGCAGGGGAATTCCCTTGCGGGCGCTGCTCCTTTCGCACGGCTACCAAGCCCCCTCCTCCCTCACGATCCGGGTCTAGCATTACTGTCATATTCACCTCCCATCCCCCATCCCTATGCCGATCCTCGCACGGCCACCATACATGTACAGGGCTTGCCCTCTACACGCCGCCTGCCCAGGCCTTCCACGCAGTGCGTGCTCTCCCGCGTTAGAATCGCCGCAAGTCGTCACGTCTCACGCACGCAGCCCTCCTACAACGCACACGCTCGCCTGCCCATTCCCGCGTCACGGCGCGCGGAATCGCCGCCGTTGCGAATGCGCTCGCAGAGCACCAAGTGCCACTACGCCTGGTGCAGCGCTGACGTGACATCGCGACACTCGCGCAGCTGCTAACGGCGGTGATTCTCGCCGCGACGTGGGTGCGCTGGAGAGGGAGGAAGGGCGCACGCTCCAGGGGAAAGCTGCGTGAGCCTGCGGCTTGCGCGCGTGCACTCTGGCGCAGTCGTCGAGACGAAGCAGCGAAGTGCGCAGATAGCATACCCCGCCCTGCGCTGCGCCGCACACCCCACGTTTCTATGTGCGTGTCTTCATCGCGCGCGCGTCTCTGTGTCCAAAATATTTTTGTAAAGTAAGTAAGTAACGCCCGAAAACGAATTAATATACGTTACCTTTTGACTTTTCTGTTTCTGCAAGTGAGCGTGGTCGGGGGCTTCGGCACTACGAGCCTCGGGACATTCTGCTCACACACAATGAGTACAGTAATTCAAAATGCTCCAACTTACTTTGGCAGAAAGTCGTCAGGATTTGTGGACTAAATGCGACCGGTAAGTAATAAAGTACGTGTGAAGAAGATAAACATACCGTATTCAAGAGACCTTCAAAGACTAGGTCGTATATTTAGAAGTAAGTAGTCAGAAATTAATCAAGGAAGCAAGAAATCGAAACCGCGTACTTTAAAGCGCAGCGCGCACTGGGACTCATTATAAACGCCTTGGAATATATATGGGGCAGGCGGATAAGCATAGAAACAAAAGATACGCACGTTGAACTTGAGGTGCGCTCTCGAGCAAGCTGGAAACTCGTTCAAAAGTGGGTAGAGACGCCTTCTAGACGTCGTGAAGAGCTCTACAAAGAAATTAAGTAAGTAATTGAGGGTGAAGGTGATAAAGTAGGAGTTACCTCCAGTCCAAAGGCTTATGCGAGTCATATAAGCTTTCTCTTGAAGATATAACTAGAGGAGGCTATGAGCGAGTTAGAAGAAGTGCGAGGTTGAAATGGTTGAAAGTTCACCAGATAACAGGCAGGGTTAATTCAACGGCTTGGGCAAGTCGTATAGACGTAAGATATCGGTGCTTTGGGTCAATGTATTTGAGGATCTGAAGGTGACAATAGACTCACTAGAGAATAAGAACGGCTTATTCCAGGCGCATAGGACCGTTCTCAGAATATATCAGAGGTTCAAGGCAACTATGAGAAAATTAAAACGAATATAGTTTCAATTAAAACCGAAGTTGGCTTACTGGATAGCTCCACAATGCCATATCCTACTCGTTTACGGTTCGTATGTTGAATGCTTGTGATGGCTTCGAGTCTTAATGAAGCTGAGAGTGTGTTAGAAAGAATTCAAGCTCAAACAAAAGTCGAAGTTGACTTGCATGCAACACTTCTGCAACTTGAACCCTATCCCAATCGTCGAGGAAGCATGTAAGGGTACGGTATGAGACTGGTAGGTCGATGGTTTAAGGATCAAGGAGGTTGGAAAGAATTGAAGTTCAAAAAAAGAAATCGAAGTTGATCTACTGATAGTCCCGGGATGAGAGCGTTAGGCCGAAGGCTTGAGGCTCAAGGCAACGGGGAGTATGTCAACAGTCAGAAAGAATTTGTCCCGCTGTTCTAGAACATGTAGAAGACGTTTCTCTTGAAGGTAAGCTTGCTATGAGTCGACCTGGTTGAATATCCAAGCAGCAGTAAGTCAGTAAGAATGTGAATCGGGTGTGATATATGATTGAAACGCATCGTGCACCTGCAATTAGGGTCAAGCTAGTCGACAATACCAATGATAAGTTATTGAACGTTGAGTCGATACCTCGACGGTCAAGATTGCGTTCAAGTGAAGAACATATTTGAAGGCTTGTTGAAGGCAGAGTAACGGAACTGGAAAAAAAAAATGCGAAGTAGATTCAAAATTCAAAGTAAACCAAGTCAAGAAAACCAGGGCTTATGCTTTATAGTGGACTTGGGTTGTGTCTGTGAAATGGATATGAGTTGTTGGGATGAAGATTTAAGCCTGGGTTATAAGATTATAAGTGAGAAGCAGGGCATAATCACGAACCAAACTCACGTCGGGGCCAATGTACTAGGACTCGGAGTCTCGGTTCATCCAAGGGCACAGCATCGTTCCAAATAGGATCATCCAATTAATTGAGGCAGCAAGACCAGTATGAATTGAACTGGAACAAAGAAAACTTGAGTCGGAGTGAAGGAAATGAAGTCAACACAACAAAAGCTTACTTGGAAAACGGCTGGCCCGACTTCCGACTTCCAATTTCTCTTCCTCACCATCATGGCGTGCTCTCGATAAAGCTCCATCGTTAGGCGGCTCAGTACATAGTCTCTTTTGCTCGTTTTGCGCTCCCAATTTGTGCTGTGGAGTTCGTTCTGTGGCCGAATCTCGTTCCTGACAAGGGGCACCCACAAAAAAATCGGCCACACTGGGTTAGGAAACTGAGTTAAGGTCACCCTTCCCCGCCAGAGGCCGCAGGCCCATCCGTCTCCACGGTCGAGCCCGAGACATCCCCGACCGCCCAAGTGGCGCCGAAAAACAGGCAGAGGCGCTATCCACAGAAAAAGTCGATATTGGCAAGTGATTCAAAATGAAGCTCAAGTTAGAGAGCTCTTCCCTCGATGTCGCATGGTGGATCCTTCTTGCACTTTTAGGCCTGGCTTGTGTGGGCCTCGCACTGGTGTTTGTGAAGAAGTGAATGTGTATTTCTCAGCTGGTATCTTGGACATGAAAGTATCATATTTCCTAAACGTATTAGTAGTTAGTTGTGAGTTCAAAGTATTTTACTTCGGTGGATGAACTTGGACGGACTGTGATGGAATGGCCCTGCTCTGAACCACTCATAGAGTCTTCGCCCACGAATTAACAGGCCCGCCAGCAGGCGTCAAAACCGCCTGAGTCAACACACCTAAGGCGCATCCACGAAATCCTTCTAGCACACCAATGCGTCCATACGCAGCGCACCTGTAAAAACCGTAGGCAAGCCGCACAGTTAACATCCCCGTCTATTGCATTTGGCAGTGCAGGCGCTCAATTATCCCGACCTCGAGATGCGTAGCAGGGTGCGGCTACCAGACGAGGGGAGGAACAATTGTGCGGGAAGGAATCACATAGAGAGGACCGCAGCGTTCCCAACGGTCCAGGAGAATGGCTTAAAGAACCGCGAAAGAAGGCACAAAAGAAAGCAGCGCGGCGGGGTATAAAGAGTACTGGTGGTGGACGTGTACGGGTGCACAGATTCGACAACAGAAAATTGACTGAGCGTATTACAGAGCCTCGAACAAGGGGCCGACTTCGCAGAATAGACTCGAGCAAGAGCAAAAAAAAACATCGTTAGTAGCCTTAGCCATTGAAGAATGAGTATTGTGGAGTCGTCGTCGTCTGAGAGACACTAGCCCACAAACAAACAAACATCTTCTTCTTTCCCTCCACCATGACCTTTTCCAAATCCAGCGCTCTCGGGCTCTTTCGCCCCGCGCCGCCTACCAAACCACCTCGTCCCGAGTCCTGCCTATAGATATTTGGGTTCAAAAGCTTTTAAATTCCTCGCCATTTTTGGGTCGATCATTCCGAGCCACAGACTCCGTGTTCTCTGAATCTTACGCCCACAGGAAATATCTATACCTCAACTTCTTACTCTGCATAGGTGCTGCCAAAACCAGGGCACGCCGAAGATCCCTATGTCCAAACTCTGAGCCAGGCCAAGACTACGCATGCGAGCGCGAACAGGAGAGTTGGTTCCACCGACGCGCCAAGCTGCGAGAATCATTCCAACAAGCTTTCTCGTCGATGTGCAGCGCCGGAATAGACTCGTACTTGCCGGACATTCTAGATCTGGATGTCTGCGTTCTCTCTTGCCGCGAAAATAGCGCCCACAGGAAATATCTATGCATCTTTAGTCTGGCTACCGTGCGGAAGGCACGCTGAAGATCCTTATATACAAGCTAGATCTGACCCAGGACCGCGCGCGATTGTATCGAACGAGCGCGTTGGCATCGACGCACCAAGCTGTGGTAATAATTACAATACTCAGCGACATCCGCAAATCTGGCAACGAACGGCACGCCGATGCTCAACGAGCCCTGGGCGCTGAACCGTGAGCTCAAAACTGCGCTGCGCCGTGAGCTCAAGACCTTCCCCTTCCTCGCGGCGTATCTGGATGGATGGACGTCGCAAGACGAACAAGCTCCTGCTAGTGGATCATGTACGTTTCCTTGCTCTGGTTTTTATACTCTCCTCATTTTGCATGCGGAGCTGACTGACGCCTTCCGAAGGGCCTGCTCCCTCGAGCGTCCCGCGCCGCCGCCTCTCTTCAAGACACAACCATCTATATTCGGCCATCCACACTTCTATTCTACCGTATGGCTCGCGGTAGATATTATCGTTATATTTGTCGTTCTAGTAAATTGCGCTTCATGCGACGAAGGAATACTATAAATGCGAGAGTTGTGAATGTGAAGTACCCGGAGTGCCATTGTTATTAGCTATCTACGACACGAATCGCGAATCAAGCTAGAGCGGTGTTTTAGATACAGTATATGTAATGTTAATGAGTGAAAGCCTATGCATGCATGATATACCTCCTCCCGCTCCACCCACCCCTCCCGTCGTGCCATCTCCAACCGACGGGGAAGAAACCGAAAAATGCCACCGACAAAAAAAAAATCCATCACCTCTCGTACTGCGGCGGCGGCGGGCCCACCTCGCTCGGTGCGCGATTATGCCGCGGCGGATCGCACACGCCATCGCCCTTGAGCTCGCCCATCGTCGCCAGCCCCGCTGTATAGGCGCGCGCGGCCGCCTCATCCTTCTCCCCGAGCACATACGCGCGCGCCGCCGCCGCCGAGTCGTCGAGGCTGGGCGGCAGCCCCGTGGCCATGCGCTCCGCCTCCAGCCGCGCGACCTGAAGGCCCGCAATTAGGGATCTAGACAATATAAAGACGAACCTTTCTGCGCAGATCCACTCGAGATCTGCGCGCCCCTGTTCCGCGTCGAGTGGTGGGTGTGCTTTGGGGGCGGAGAGCGCAAAGGGGGTGGAGGAGGATGCGCTGGGGTGGAAGAGGAGCGGGGCGCGGCTCGGAGCAATAGTATGAGAGGAAAGCGATGAAGATGACAGCGAGCGCGGTGCAGGAGGCGAGGCGATGATGCCTGGGGACTGGTCGCGGCGGGGAAGGGTATTGAGGGTCGGCGATGTTGCTTGGCGCAGTTAATGGGATGGTGGGATCGGTGGGATCGGTGGGAGACACCGATGTCTCCGGTGGCGGGGTGGCCGAGGAGGTGTTAGTGGCGGCGGTGGAAGAGGTGGAGTTTGTGCTGGACTAGCTCGTGCTCTGCTCGTGCTCGTCACAGTGGAGGCAAGTCGATCTGGGAAGGGGGAAAAAAGGGAACCTGCAAAATAACGAAAGCCTCAAATAATGGCATAGAATCTCAGAACACCTTACACACTCTTCCTGTCTCCGCCATACCGCCGCGGGCTGCCCCCCGTCAGGCTGCGCGGTATCGGCTTGCACGTCGGGCCGCCGTCACCGCTGCTGCTCAAGTACGAGTCGTCGCCCGTCATGTGCCGGCGCTGCACCGCGGCGGCGGTCGCTTAGCGCTCCGCAATCGGGCACATCGCCTTGCTCGGCGTCAGGCGCTCGTCGTGCGCCGCTGGGTCCTGGCGCAGAAAGTCGACCTCGGAGTATTGCCCGGGGCGCTCCGAAGCGCCCCGAAGCCACTAAAGTTCTTCGCGTGGCACAATTTGCTGCGGGGGTCGTCAGTATTTGTCTCTACTACAAGACAAGGCGACACACTAGACTGCATTCAGTAGCATATCGTTGAGCGGGGGAAGGGTGGTGAGTCGCTGTAGCTCTTGCAGGTGGCGGTGCAGATGCGTCTAATCTAATCTAAATTCTTCCTTGGCTTTGCCTTGGTTGGTCTCGATGAAAATCATTCGGTGCCTCTATTGCTCATCTTGCGCTCAACGGGGTCTCAATCTATGCTAGAGAGTGGATTTGCGATTCTCGTTTCTCCCGATTCCCGACTATAGATGATAATTATCGAACCTGGGCCCTTCAGAACTCTGACAGCCGCGTTGTAAGTTGGTCGTAAGCGGAATTCGACCAAGAATCAGTACACTCCTGGAGCCCGAGCTGTCCTTCTCACCTCCGACACCCACTGCCCCAAATATTGTACTGGCACTGCACTGGTGGCATGCACTATTTTTAAAGGCGCTTCTTAGGGCGGTAAAATGCTGTTAACACTGGCTCCTCCTTCCTCTTGTACACCCACCATCTCTCCCTGGCTCTGTATTCGTGCATATGGCAGACCCTATTACAATCACCACGACTATCATTACGCTCGCAACCTTCATAAAAGACCTCATAGATGTCGGACAGAACATCAAGCGCTCTATAGAAAAGGTGCGTCTACCGCTCGAGAATTCATCTGCACTCACTGAAGGACTTTAGGTCGGAGAGAATAGACGACGCATACGGGAAGTTGTCGATGATACTCTGGGCACGCTGGCACAGCTGGCCAACCTTTCGCGAGGTCGTGAAGATAATTTCCAGGTGCAGGAGTTGTTAGACGCACTCGGAAATCTAAAGGCGTAAGTAGATTAGGCTTGGTCGTCATCATGAACTCAAAGCTCTCATCAGGGACATGCTTCATGTTCTTTCCATCGCCCAGAAGTTCTCTGCCCCTGAGCCTCGCTCAGGTTTTCGAGGCCTGCAGTCTCAAATCAAGGGCTGGCTGGAACGCGAAGATGTCGAAGCCCAAGTTAAACGTTTGAACAAGCATGTCAAAAAATGCTACATGCAATTTACGGTGAGCCTCTCGATCCTAGAAAAGGTCTCTGGATTAATGGAGTGTAAAGGTATTTTCTGCCGCTCGAATTGAGCATACCTCTGCGCGGATTGAAAATACCTCTGTTCGAGTCGAGCAGAGGTTGATCGTCAATTCCGTGGAGCACCAGGCGAAGCTACAACGTCTTGAGGGAATGGTGACTCGCGTATTAGTCCAGACTCAATTTGGACATGATGTGATGAACCGCACGATGGAAGTAGTCGCGTCGGTAGGCTCCCCGCCTCGTTTATTGGCAATATACTCACTCCCTGAAGGACCCAGACCACGAATCGATCGAATCACAGTTTCTCTCCCTGCAGGCCCTGCGCCTCGTTGATGCATTTGAAAAATACACCACATCAGCCTACTTTCGATCTGAAACACCCCATTGGGATCCCGTGGAAGAGCCCCTGCGAATCGTCTTCCTAAGGCCCAAATCGGATTTGCACATACTCCAACAGATCCTGACGGTCATGTTGCAAATCAAGGATCACCCGACCGCGCTTTCTACGAAGGATGCCACAGAAGTGCTGTTATATCTCGGGGAAAAGTTATCCTGGTTAGGTTTGCAGTCGGTAGCAACGACATCGGATGCGCTGGCAGTCCAAGTGTTTCGCCACTTGGCTTCAGGAGGAAATTGTGCGGGATATCTACCACGGCTGGCCTTTGCTCTCACCGTGCTCTCAGAACGATACCGGGAACAGCTGCGACATGAGCTCGCTGCTCAAGCCAGCGAACAATCTGTTTACTGGTCTCATTTGCGTCTGAGAGCACACCGCATGCGGCCAATCGGGCGCTGTTGTTGATGTCCTTGAATACCCATTCCACCGGTCTCCGTGCAGCGGGCCAGATCGATGCTGCTATTTCTGTCGCCCAAGAGGCTCTCGCCTTGAGCCGGGCAATATTACCGGAGACCTTCCAAATGGCATCGACTGAGCCCGACTGGGCTCTTCAATACCCAGAATATGAATTCCAGGCATCCACATGTGCTCAATCATTTTTCTGTCTCAGTGCCGCCCTTTCAGATGCCTCTCGGCATCGTGAGGCGTTCCTGGCTTCAAAGGAGGGCCTAGAGGCTGTTGCCCGTTGTGCAGGTGCAATAGATCCTCCCTCTGGAAGCGACATTGATGCATTTTTCAACCACATGTGCAAAATGGCGGAAGCGGGAGACCTATCCCAAGACTCCCTCGCAGATGCTGTCATTTTGTATGGCAGCCTTTCGCGCATCCATCCGTGTGAATTCTCGGCACAATTCCTTCTAATACTCTATGCTCGCACATATTTTTTCAATAACAATACTGCGGCCATAAAAACTTTACGGCTGTTCCTGGAACCCAGTTGGGAGTTGCCACTACCGATTATGGACAAAAGCACTTCTGTTTCGTGGATCGATGGCTGGGTGGTGGAAAATGCCCTTCGTGCATGCTACACTTCTAGGTCGTGGATAGGATACGATGCCATTCAGATCTTCATCGGATATTTGTTTCAAACGCACTTCGAAATAGCCATTCCAGTGCTATGTGAACAAGTATCATCTCTTACTTCGGAGTCCGATGTCGATTGGTTCGCCTGTTACCTCACCTTTGACACCACTTCTCAAGTCATTATGGAGCTTTCTCATCGAGAGCGACTGCTCGTCTTGGAGCCATTTGCTGAGCTTGTCGTCTGCTCGCGAAAAAACATCGACTTTTCGCTTTCATCATCAATGAACCCGTATATACACTACTTTCTGTGGGGCTACTGCAGCATGTTGAGACAAACGGGATGTCTCACCGATGTACTAGCAATCATTCAAGACAGTGTCCGGTACAACCGGTCACGCACCACGCCTCTGACCGACGAAGTTAACTGGCGATGGCTTGGCCTTCAAGCTCTCGTCTTGGCCGACATGGGCCGTTTTCCCGAAGCAGAATTTGTTCTCCGTGGCGCTGCGCAGTGGCGGGACCATGATTCATATCATGCCTGGCTCCTCACTGTTGTGGAATCCTTCTTTCTTCGACAGACTGGCAGAAAAGAACAGACTCTGGCACTACTTGAAAGGCACACCTCGCATTTAAAGAGTGCCTCAGATGTTGCCCAGTTCTGGGTAATTGATTTTCTACTTTCGGACCTATCTTCCACACAACTGGAGGTAGGCCAGACCGAAAGTGCGTTCGAAACCGCGGAAAGAGCAATTATCAGATGTCGAGACCTTCACATATCTCATCCCCATCGCCTCCGGCCACGACTCGCTGTTGCCCATGCACTCATCGCCCAGTCTAATTGCTTTGCCGCGCTTGGGCGGGCGGAGGAGGGCCTTGCAGCTGCCCAAGAAGCAGCCACGATATATGCGGGACCACCATGGCGTGGATTTTGCCCATGGGAATATCGGCCACAGGAATTAAGCTCGAAGGCGTTCCATGCGCTATCACTTCGTCTCGCTACATTAGGGCATCGAGACGAAGCGCTGGTAAATGCCGAGAAGGCGGTCGAGGAGTACCGCGAGCTGGCATCGCTGGCGATCTGTCATACCCCGTCCCTCGCAGACGGCCTCCGAAATCTCGCTTCGAGATACTGGGATGTTGGACGCTTCGACGAATCTATCACAGCCTTGAAAGAGGTCACCAGCCTCTTGCGGGGCGTGGCCGACCAGCTGCCACATCATTTCCCGACTCTTGCCGATGCGTTGGAGCAGCTTGCGGAGTACCTGTCGGTTCGAGGGGATGCGGAGGGCTCGTCAGCCGCGGCGTCCGAGTGCGCTCTTATTCGGGAAAGGCTCGTCTCGAAGGAAGGGGAGGCAGAGGCAGAGAGCGACTCGGAGTTTTGGGATGCAGAGGAGGGAAGCGGTGAAGAAGTCGTTTCCCAGGGCGCGGCGCTCACCATCACAGCACAGCCGGAGATTGGCAAAGGACATCAGGGAGGTAGAATTTCGCCGTCCAAAGCAGAGGAAATTCAGCTTTCCTTGCCAGAGTCTGTAGGCGCATCCGCCTCCACGGTGGAGCCCGAGACATCCCCGGCCGTCCAGCAGGGAGTGGCACCGAAAGAGCAAGCCGAGGTGCCAGCCGCGGAAAAAAAAGTCGACGTTGGCAAGCGATTCAAAGTGAAGATCGAGCTGGAGAGCTCTCCGATCGATGTCGTATGGTGGATCCTTCTTGCACTTCTAGGCCTAGCTTGGGCAGGTCTTGCACTGACGCTTGCGAGGAAGTGAATTAGTATTTCTATTAACTAGTATCTTAGACATGAATGTATATATTTTCTAAACATATTCGCTGTGAGTTCGGAGTATTTCATTTGGGGGATGAACTTGAACGGACCGTGACGGGATAGATGCGCGCCCTTGCTGGCTATCATCGGCGGGCAGGCGAATACGCCCCGAAGCGAATGACCTGGGACTTCGCGATTGCCCGTTCGCATGCCCCACAGCCTGGTGGCACTGACGAGGAAGCGTCGCGCTATGCCGCTGCTCCCTGGACGCGCCCTTTTCGCCGTCTTCCTGTCAAGCTGCATCTTCATCCGTGCCGCAAGGATATCTACGCACGATTCCGTGCAAAGTTGCGAGGTTTGACGTCAGGGAAGGAAGCGGTCAGCGGACAAAGACAAGGACGGACTGAGAGAGATGACTCCGTCGCAGGGAGGTGCGCTGCGGGGAGTGCGACCCAGGCGCAGACCCAGGGGCGAGAGGAGAAGAAACACGCGGTACGGGCGCGTCGCCGGGGTGTAAATAAGCGACCGCGGGGCACCAGGCGCTTGTGAGTCTACATCCAAGGCGGCGTGTCTATCGATATGCTTACTCGGTGGGCAGTTTCTACGCAGAGTTTCATCTGCACGCTCCTCGGCGTGCGCCTACGAATTCATCGGCGGGTGTTTTACCGGTACAGACATCGTCCCTGGTGTGACGCGGCGTGTTACCGATGGATGAGACGTTAACGATGTTCGATGCGCCGCCGGGCGCGCTGCTGCTCACGTTCTTTGGCGCTGGTCCGGGGGAGCTGTGGCGTATACAATCCAATCACTCGTACGATGTGTGGGCCAGATTCGGCGATGTCTACACAGGGAGGGGGTGGCGAAGACCTTCAGCGCAGCGTTCCCATAAATCGACTCAGAGAAACAGGAAAAGAAAGATAAAGTGCGGCGCCGGATAGAGAGTGGGTGGCGAATGTGTACGTGCAGCGAGGGGAAAGTTCACAGTCCGGAGACTTGAGTTCGCATGTTCTGTGACAAGATTTGGACGAGCAACTGGACTCTGTCTAGGAGACACCACGACGGCTCCGCGTTATTGGGATGCGGCGCAGAGTCTCTCTCGAAGTGGTGCCGGAGTCGTACAAAAACCGTGTTTATTGTCGTCCCCAGAAATCGTTACAAGAGTGAGTCGTAGAGATCAGTTGCCTGTTTGTGGCTGAGTTCTCTCTGCAAAACCTCCACCTTCGACTTCCGCGACACTAGTACTCACGACTTCAGCTCGCGTACATCCCAACGCTCCACTGGACGCGCATCTCGCTTATGCGTGCACCTCACTTCAAGACTATTCATCACCGATGCAGCCATAAACTCAACGCCCGCAGGCACGTACAAGCACCTCGACGCGACCGCGCGACTCACCCGGTGCGCCTGTTCCTCTTACTCGCTATACGACCTACTTATAATAATTCTGGCTACAGGGTCCAGGGATGAATGTACGGACGCACTGAGCACACAACAAAGCAGGTAAGCATATGTATACGTGTTCTTACCTTCCTGGCGGTGCGCTCGCTCTGCCACGAGCCCCGAGTCGCAGCGCCGCCACCATATGAGCCGCGCGCGCTGGGCACGAAGCGAATACGCCGGCGCGGCTGTGTGAGCGAGGCGTGCTCTCTCTCGCGCGGATGGCGACGTGCCGCCTTCGCCTTCAGCGCCGATGTCGAACTGCGCCGCAGGGGAATTCCCTTGCGGGCGCTGCTCCTTTCGCACAGCTACCAAGCCCCCTCCTCCCTCACGATCCGGGTCTAACATTACCGTCAGATTCACCTCCCATCCCTCATCCCTATGCCGATCCTCGCACGGCCACCACACATGTACAGGGCTTGCCCTTGCGTTACACGCTGCATGCGGGCGACATGCCGCCTTTCCAGGCCTTCCCACACAGTGCGTGCTCTCGGCGCGTAGAATCGCCCCAAGTCGTCTGGCCTCACGCCACGCCGCCGTCCTACAACGCACGCGCTCACCTGCCCATTCCCGCGTCACGGCGCGCGGAATCACCGCCGTTGCGAATGCGCTCGCAGAACACCGAGTGTCGCTACGCCTGGTGCAGCGCTGACGTGACATGGCGACACTCGCGCAGCTGCTAACGGCGGTGATTCTCGCCGCGACGTAGGTGCGCTAGAGAGGAAGGGAGGGCGCACGCTCCCGGGGAAAGCTGCGTGAGCCTGCGGCTTGCACGCGCGCACTCTGGCGCAGTCGTCGAGACGAAGCAGATAGCACACCCCGCGTCTCTCACGCCCTGCGCCACGCCGCTCACCCCGCGTTTCCATGTGTGTGTCTTCATCGCGCGCGCGTCTCTGTATCCAAAATATTTTTGTAAAGTAAGTAAGTAGTGCCCGAAAATGAATTAATATGCTTTACCTTTCGACTTTTCTGTTTTCCTGCAAGTGAGTGTGGTCGGGGGCTTCAGCACTACGAGCCTCGGGACATTCTGCTCACACACGATGAGTACAGTAATTTAAGATGCTCCAACTTACTTCGGCAGAAAGTCGTCAGGATTTGTGGATTAAATGCGACCGGCGAGTACGTGTGAAGAAGATAAACATACCGTATTCAAGAGACCTTCATAGAGTAGGTCGTATATTTGGAAGTAAGTAGTCAGAAATTAATCAAGGGAGCAAGAAATCGAAACCGCGTACTTTGAAAAAAAAGCGCAGCGCGCACTTGGACTCGTTATAAACGCGTTGGAATATATATGGGGCAGGCACATAAGCATAGAAACAAAAGATACGCACGTTGAAGAGGCGCGCTCTCGAGCAAGTTGGAAACTCGTTCACAAGTGAGTAGAGACGCCTTCTGGACACCGTGAAGAGCTCTACAAAGAAATTAAGTAAATAATTGAGGGTGAAGTTGATAAAGTACGAGTTACCTCCAGTCCAGAGGCCTATGCGAGTCATATATGCTTTCTCTTGAAGATATAACTAGAGGGAACTACGAGCGAGTTGAATTGATTGAAAGTTCACCAGATAACATGCAGGGTTAATTCAATGGCTTGTGCAAGTCGTATAGACGTAAGATATTAGCGTTTTGGGTCAATGTATTTGAGGAACGTAAGAGCTGAAGGTGACATTAGACTCACCAGAGAATAGGACTGTTCTCAGAATATATCAGAGGTTCAAGGCAACTATGAGAAAATTAAAACGAATATAGTTTGAATTAAAACCGAAGCTGGCTTACTGGATAGCTCCACAATGCCATATCCTACTCGTTTATAGTTTGTATGTTGAATGCTTGTGATAGCTTCGAGTCTTAATGAAGCTGCCAACGTGGTACACTGTACTAGCAGTTGAGGATTCCCATGTCTTATTTTGGTGCGTTTTCTCTCGATTTTCGGTCTTCCTAACATACATCATTCGCTGGGCCAGTCCGATGCCGGTCGATTTATAGATAATACAGGGATCTTGAATGTTCATTCCATCTAAAGTCAAATCTGAATGAATTATTTTGAGGCTTGATTTTTTTGGGAGGTAAGCGCGCGCACCTGTGAAAGTCGCGTTCAGACTAGCCGGTAGGCTGAGGTCACGAGGTCGTTCATTGCCCTGCCCGTTCCTTCCGATTATATTCAAGGTTGTCAAAAATCATTGAGCCACGAGTTACAGCTCTAACTATATTGACCGAACTCAAAGACAATGGTCAACTCAACAATCTAAAACGTCGCGGGTTCCCATTGCGCCCTTCTCCTGCCGCATCTCACAAATCAGGTCGAAGCCGGACAAAACCGTGGCGACAGAGACCGGGGATGTCATCACAGCCCAGACGGTATAGCATTGCAGCACCCACTCCGTGGACGACGTAGTGTGTTCCCCTGCCATCAAAGCAGTAAGGACCATGTGCGATACAATATCGCACCAGCACCCGATTCTGCACGCGCAAACGTCGCAGCACTTGTCTTCTGTTGCGATGATGGCAGCGCGTCCGATCGCGGATGCGCGTACCACAGCGCGACAACTAACCACATCCGCAGGGAGCCCTTCGACACCATGAATTTCGTCGCTCGCGGCAGCGCCCAGTGCGACTTTGAAGGACGCCATGCAGGTCGGGCAGAGTTCCGGAAGCACACTCTCGGAGATTTCTGGGGCGGGAGTGGGGACGTAGGCAAAAGATGGACGATCTATGAGTTTGTGAGAGGTCGCATCCGTTGTCAAGCGATCCCAGGCGTCTGCCACGTCCAGCAGGGGGATATCTGCCAAGACAACTTGCTGTACAGCCATCTCCGCTATACTTCGCACTCTCGTGCTCGTCGAGCGCGATATCTGGCGGCTGTATTTAACGAAGCGCTCCCAAGTACGATAGCGCTCGCTGAACCCCGCCCACGCTGACACACTACACACCGCGTTGTCGCCAAAGAGGGTATTTCCCTTGGTGTTAGAGGCGCAGAGGCGCCTCGCAATTGCATCGACAACCGAGGTGGCAAATATACAGTGCAGATTGTCCTCTACGATGCCTGCAGCCGCGGCGTACATTACCGAAGACATGAGATTTGATGTTGCCAGATCGTACAGCAAGTCGTGCGTGTTAGAGACGAGGAGTCCGACAAAAGACCCAACCTTGCTCTTCGTGTAGACAGCGGGACCTTCGTATGCATATGCACAAATGGATGTACTGTCGGCAACGAGCGCTGCAACCCAGTCTGCAGGGGGGATGGCCTTTGGCCCTAAGTTCGCGGAGCCCAGCCCGTCTCGCACCCATTTTTCCTGAATGGGGCGTACGTACTGCTGCAGATCGTAATTCAGCAGCGCAACGAGCGCCACACCCTGCATCTGAGCACCCGCCGCCGCGGTATGGCGTTTCGCGATATCCATGGCGGCTGTGAACCCAAGGGCAAATGCCTCTACGCGATCCATGTCAAAATCGACGGCACCGAGTAGGGTCATGGCATCGCAGTCGTCGCGGTCGGCGCGGGAGATGGTTTTGCGCTGCGTCCCGAACCAGCCAAAGGACACGCACGGACTGAGGGGCTCGAACCCGGCGTTGGACCATGTGCGCTGGACGGAAACGTATTCGACGCTGGACATCCAAGCTTTGCCGCCGAGATTTTTTGGCGCCACATGATAGAGGGAGTCTTTGTGTGCGCCACGAGTGATCGTCATGACAAGATGCGTAGGAGGCGTAATAGGAGAGGATCGAGTTGTGGCATTGGGACGTATGGTATCGTAAATTTTGATGCTCGCGAGCACGTCGGTTACCAGAGGACTGGGTAAAGATATGGTGGGACATATGCTCGACAGGCAACTCCAGCCAGCGAAGTATCCATCAGTGAGGATTGCGCGCCGCACAATATTGACCACGTAGGTATATCTCACATGGACGGACATGGTGCAATACTCGGAGGCCGAAATGGGAGCCGCCTTCGTAACAACATCGACATCGGACACTTCCACAGTCCTTTCGTCTGAACAGATAGTTAAAATGGTCTCCAGGATATGAGAGTTGAACGGCCGGCTTGGGTCGCCTGAGGTCGTGGTTGTGGTATCCATCGCTGATCGTCAATGCTGTGTGGGTGTTACAGCTGAATATGAGTGTTTGACCACTTACCGAAAGTCTACGAGATGGGAGAATGTGGGGTGGGGCTCAACTACAGCCAAGGACCAAGGTCGATAAGAGATAATGTGAATGATCCGCGAAGTGGTAAGAGGACTGAATGAATATTGTAGTGAGTTCACTACTTAAATAAGAATCGGGAATGAATTCGGGGCTTGGCCATCCGGAAGGCAGTGCCGGAGGAGGAGGATGAATTACTGTGGTGGTCCCTAAAAAGAACAAGGATTCGGCCTCGGTGTCGATTGACGTCCGACAGCAGGATGAATGGCCCAACTTCTATGTAAGCTCGGCTGTGATTGAACCGTACGCATCAGCCGCGTTATGGCAGCGGAATTTGTCTTGTGCACCTATTAACGAAATAAATATGAAGGGGCGCGAGTAGTGTACATACGTGTACTTAACTGCACACAACCACGCATGACTTCAGCCCTGGAAGTGCTGGTTGATGTGGTGCCCGAGCTGTACAATCGAGCCGCACAATTTCGTTGGGGCCCACTGTACATGGAGGTAAAAGAATGAGGCCAGTGGCACGAGTTTGAACTAGAAGAGCGGGGCATTGTTTCCATAGTTGTAGTTGCACAGATTCCTTTTCCTTTTCGTTGAATTCCAGCAAGTTACACTGTTGCTGGGCCTCCAGAAACAAGCCGTTCCAGGAGAAGGATCAAAAGTTGCCACGAGCGCGAGCGCAACCAAAGCGCATCCGACTCGGAGTCGCCGACTCGGACGTCGATGTCACCGAGGTACGCGTAACGCTGCAGCAAGAGTCAAAGGTTGCCGTAGTGGTGCTCATCAGCGGCGGGGGCCTAATCCGTGCCTTGCACAGTGCCTGCGAGATGTGGGGCGAGCGGCAACGACGAACACGAGCAGAGTGAGTTGCGGAGGAGTCCGAGCCAATTTTATATAAAATACTTATAGGGATCTTTGAAGTTCGTTCAACCAAACCCAAATTGGAGGGTTGGTGGTTCGGGGGGGGGAATTTAGGTGACGCATCAGGAAAACCAAGCTGCCTGGGATGATCGATGAACCTGCACGGTAATCTCCCCGAGGTAGAGTAGATTCTGCACCCGAACCTTCGTGCCTCAGGATATTCCGTATCTGACTTTGAGGCACGAAAGTTGAAACTATCTAGACTACTATACGGTCCTGATGCGGCGGGTGCCCTCCATGATGTATGCCTCCGCCATCCGCTTCGACTTGGCTCCAACACAACCCACGGCTCAGCGCTCAGCCCGACTCCTACCGCCAATTGAGGCCTTTGTGGGCATGGCCAGTTCCGGCGCACGCGGGCAGGAAGTCGTCCTCTGCCTCGGTGCAAGAATCGCCCGCCGCCGCCGCCAGCGGGGTGCTAAGGCAGCTCCACGCATACTACTAGCAATTAAGTAAACTGTGGTTTTGGGCAAGACGTCTCCTACTCGCGCTCTCCCCCGCGGCCCCGCAAGCTTCAAGTCCGTAAGGCCCACATCGGCTTCGACGGGGCACTTTCACTGTATGTCGTCCTTCTTATTCCCGACTCTTTCTATCATTCAATACGCGCTCGATATTACTTTGGTGTCGACGGGCTTTTTGCTTTGTTCTCCTCAAAGTTCAGTGGTCCGCGAACGTGCTCGATTGTGTTGTTTCATCGCGCAGCGTCTCCGGGTTTATCTTGTTGTCTTCGTTTGTTCCTTTCTTACTTCGTTACTTTATTCTTTCCCTCCATCTTCGCCTCCAACGACTAACGCACCCCCCCAGTGCCCCAGCCCGCTTCAAAAATATGCGTTCACACCGACAGGAGACAACAACGAGACTCCTCATTCAACGTAGGGCCGTCCAAGATGACAAGCGTTCACAAGTGCTATGCTATAGATTCGACGCGCCGTCCCCCTCAACTAACAATAACTCTTGCTTTATCTGTTAGCTCTTCCTTTCCCTAAGCGAGCTACTCATGCCTCTCCCGAGCAGCAACTCGAGCTCGGTGTACGGAAATTCCACGTGCGGCATCACCAGCCAACGGCTCCAACACCTACAACAATCACAACCGCAAAGCTCACGCCGCCCAAGAACGGGAGGAGCGGGAGCGGGAGAGGTAACGCCATGGGAGGAGCGGGCCCCGGGTGCGACGATGGGGCTGCTGCAGCTGGCAGCGAGGACGCTGAATGCGAATGTGGTGGCGACGGGAAGAAGGGCGTGGTGACTATGGCCGCGGCCGCGCGATGTTGTGGAAGGCGGGGTGGAAGGAACAAAGAGACGCGGATCAACCAGAGGGAGGTGCAGATTATGGAGAAAGCTGAGATAGGTGGCGAACGAAGACGACCGGAAGCCGCTGTCTAGCAAGATCAGGAAGGTCGGTGGGGTGCATTTTGTCTCCCTCAATTCTCTGCGTAGCGCATTATTGATGATTTTATTGGTCCCTGCGGGCTGGTGTACGTCGCCAAGACGCTGGCGACCGCCAAAAGGCTCGCAATCAAGGAGATCAACCTCGCGCGCCGACCGCGCAAGGAGCCGCTCGAGAAGAAACACCCGATCACCGCCAACTTCGTGCACACAGCACTCTTCCCTTCGCGGTCGAGATGTACTCATCCTGAACCCGTTATACGAAGGGCAGGGCTTATGCGACGCGGTCCTCCACGAGATGGGGTCTCGAGAGCCGTTTGCCCCCTCATCGACATCCCTCATCGCCATCTTCTCCGTCACCAGCGCGTCTTGTCCTCGCATGCGGGCCGGTGGCGCTATGATGGATCCCTTAGCCTCCACAGTCTGACCTCGAACGTCGGTCCGACCGTTTCGCGGGGTGGGCGAGCCGACACAATCCGCGGGTTATCGCCCAGCCCGCCCACCAGCGCGCTCACCAGCGGGTGGAGATGAACGTCCGGCTTGATCGTCTGGATCAGCAGATCGCATATGCGGCCGAGCATCCAGGCGGTCGTGTCCTTGACGTGCGCGTTGACGTCCGTCATCATGTCGATGAGGAGTGGTAGGGCCTGCGCGACGAGGGGCGTGAGCACGATGGGGTCCGGGCCCTCGAGGATCGAGCCAAAGGTTATGACGGCCGCCTCGCGCTGGTGCCAGTCCGTCGCCTTGATGTGCACCTCGATCAACGGGATGACGGCGGGCACGACGGCGTCCTGGACCGCGCCGGCGAGCAGCACGAGGCACGTGCCGGCCGCCATAGAGACGTTCCACTCGTCGTCGGCGTCCTCCTCCTGCTTGGTGAGCAACAGCAGCAGGACGGGTATGATCTCGGGCAGGGCGATCTTGGCGAAGCATTTGGACTCGCTCTCGGGCGCCTCGCCGTATTCCTGCGCCTGTGTGAAAGAAAGAAATGGTCAGGATTATGCAGGGAACGATAGCAGATCGATAACAAACCTCCTGCGCCTCTATCGCCAAATCCACCTCCTCCTCGCAAACCGTCGACCAAAACTCGACAGCCTGCAGCGCGACACGCTCGTCCGTGTGCTTCATGCCCACCACCGTCAGCTGTCGTCCCCCGTCAGTATATTGTAGTGGTAAATGAACGAATAAACGATACGCACCCCAAACAGCGCCTGCTCCATATAAAACCCCATTTTATCGTAATACATCCCCATGATCCGTACCAGGCACTCGAACGCCCCCACCTGGACGTTGACGGATGCGTTTTGCGTCGCCTCGCACACGACCTGCATGATATAGTTCCGCTCGCCCTTGACAACAACATCAGCGCCAAGGAGGAGGAGAAAAAACGAATAAAGTGTACCTCGCGCTCAAAGTTGTCCCTCACAAACTCGAGCGAATTGAACAGCGCATGGATCGCTGCGAGCTGCACCTTAGGAGACGGCTCCTCCTTCCGTGCGCCGTGGATGACCGCAGTCAGAATCTCGTTCGACCGGAGGGTCAGGATCTCCGGTTTCTGTCGTAAAAATATGAGAACCTGGATCGTTGAGGCCAGAAAAAAATGCGGGACGTACTATTGACTCGCAAATGAAGCCAATGGTCTGCAGGGTCGCGATCCGCAGATTCACATTCGCCTGGGTGTTGACGAAGCCCAGGAGCATCTCGATGAGCTCGCCCCACTGGCCGAGGGGCAGCTCGACGGCGGCGATGGCGGCGACGACCTGAGAGGCGAATGCGCCGGCCTTTTGGGACGCAGAGCCGAGCGTCATGAGGGCGTCCTGCTTGATCTTGGCCTTGGCGTCCGTGCCGAGGCCATCCAGCGGTTCGAGTAGTCTGTCAGGCGGGCGGCGTCCTGAGAGCATTGCAGGAGTGAGCGAATGTAAAACAAAGATCGGAAAAGAACGGACGCTATCCATCTACGGGTAATCCCCTGCGTCCGCCGAAAATCAAATCCTCGAGCCTTGTGCCTCGCGCTGCGGGGCATCCGCTATCTGCGCACGCAGCAGTGGGAGCAGGATCGGTGGCTATCGTCGGCGGGCAGGCGAATCTGCCCCGAATCGGATGGCTTGGAACTTCGCGATTTCCCGTTTGTATGGCCCGCAGCCCGGCGGCGCTGATGTCCTTATGAAGCCTCGCGCTCTGCCGCCGCTCCCTGAGCACGGCCTACTCGCCGTCGAGCTGCATATTCATCCGCGCCGCAGGGATATCCACGGGCATACTCACCCTCACCCGCGCACCTGTTTTCATTCCGTGCAAAGCGAGGTCGGACGCCGGCGAAAAAGGCGTTCCGCGGACAAGGACGGGCGAACTGAGATCGCAGCGGGGAGTGCGAGCCAGGCGGCCCGAACCTGAGGGGCGGGAGGAGAAGAAACATGCAGTACGGGCGCGTCGTCGCGGTGTGAATAGGCGGGCGCTTGCGAATTTCCATTCGGGCTGCGTGTCTATCGAGATACTTACTCGGCGGGCAGCTTCTACGCAGACGCGCATTTGCGAGTTACTCCGTGCGCGCTTACGAAGTCGGCGGGTGTTTTACCGGCGTTCCTGGTGCTACGCGCGCGGGCGTCTCGGCGTGAGACGTTAGCGATGTTCGACGCACCGCCGGGCGCGCTGTGGTTCACGTTCTTTGACCTTTTGCTTAAGACGTCAAAGACGCTTAAGACGAACATGTAGTTTTATTGATGTACAATCCAATCGCAGAGCGTACGATGTGTGGACCAGAGTGCACCAGGCGAAGTTCTGCGATGTCCACAGGGGGGGGGGGGGGAAGACCTTTAGCGCAGGGTCCCCATAAATCCACTCAGAGAAACAGGAAAAGGAAAAATAAAGTGCGACGTCGTTTAGAGAGTACGAGTGGCGAATGTGTATGTGCAGCGAGGCATAGAGCATAGAGATTCGATATATGGAAAGTTGACAGGGTTTGTTACGGAGACTTGAAGAAGTCGAGTTCACAGAATAGAGAGCAAGAAGGTATGTTCTGTAAGTTGTAACAAGACTTGGACAAGTTGTACGAGTCTGGAAGATCTGTCTAGGGCAGCCGAAGTGCAACTGGTTCCACGTTATTGGAATACGGCGCAGAGTCTCTCTTGAAGTAGTGTCGGAGCCGTATGTCGTCCCCAGAAATCGTTATAAGAGTGAGTCTGAAAGGTGATGATTGAAACTCCGCCGGTGTTTGGCAGCAGCCTCCTATTAATCTTGTACCGTGCAAAATCGCGCAAGGTAACCGTGATGTGCAGATCCACCATACTCATATGCCGTTCACGGACGTCACTTGCGCTTGCCCGCGTGCGGCGCGCGTTCGAAGGGCTCGCACAGGGCCCGAATCGTCCACTTCTCGTCTGTGATCGCCAGAAACCCGTCCAAATCACCAACGTCTCCTCGGACGACGACTACGGCCCTATCTTCTTCGGCGAAGACGACTTCGCGTCCACCACGGAGAGCGCGACTTTCTCGAGATCGTCTCGTCCTCGTACCACCCAGGTCTCATCCCGCTCACACTTGTCCCGTCCCTCCCGGGCTGCTTCGACCCCGCGGCGGACTTCATCATCATGAGCATCTCGCTCCCCACCGTGTCCCTCACCGACACCGTCCGCGCCCGCGCCACACGGGATTCCTGGGCGCTGACGCGCAAGGGCCAGTTGGCACGCACGGGTGAGAAGCTGCACTTCCAGGTCGGCTTGTGCGGGCGGTACAAGCCCGTGCCGGTCGAGACGGTGCGCGTACGTACGCTCATCCCCAAGGATGCGGCCGACGAGGTGCGCGCGGCGAAAGAGCGCGAGATAGCGTCGTGGGATGCCGATGCGGACAACGCTGAGTACGATAGGAGCGCGGCGCCGCGGTGCGGCCGTGAAGCCTGAGCCGAGGACCTAAGGCGCTTCGAGCAGTTCAGCTCGTCAGAGACCCTGCTGGACGTCCAGTTGCTGAAGCTGGTGTGGATACGCCGCACGTTTAACGTTGGGCCGGTGGGCGCGGAGGTGGTGTAGTGAGGTGGAGCGCGGTCAGGAGGCGTACGGGGACGCGTGGGATGTGCACGGCTCTGTGGATGGCTTATTGTCTCATTTCATTCCTGTTCTAATCTTCGTTCGCCGCGCATCATCGCGGCCGACAAGGAACAAGCCAAGCTCGGATAAATGAGCCGTATACCGCGTTTTGCTACCTTGTCCGACGTTTGACGATAAGCCCGCTCTCGCCTCGCCCCCTTTGTTCCTTTCGCTGATATCTTTTCGCATCAGCTCTGCACTCGCTACTGCATCGTCTGCTACGAGAAGCTCACAGCCGAAGTCGAAGCGCTCAAACCGTACGTCTCTGCGACTCCAAACTATGCGCATACCAGTATTACACCCTCGATCGTGGCCCGTCGCTCGAGGTGTGTATTAAATAAGCCCCCAAGTCGTTCTCTTCGTTGTCATGCTAACCCCGACCCAGTACGAGATCATCCACAACCTACAGACGGTCGACCTGCTCGTGTCGCTCACGATCTCGGCCGCTTGCCTCTTCCCATCGGCATGGGACCGCTGCCCGACCCTGGTCGCATCGTCACCCCCGCCGACTACGAACTACACAAAGCCCATGGCGGCGACCCCAGCAGCGCCAGTTCTGAAGAAGGGACTTGATGGATTGGTCGAATTTGACGAGTTGTCCGTGCCGCTGGTGCGTGCTTTCTTACTTACTAATTATGTGCGCGTCGATGTCTTGTATACTGACAGTATGTAACCGAAAAAAAATGTTCTGGCTGTGGTAACTGGGGAAGTCAGACAATAATGATATTCTCACTGAATTTATGGCCTTGGGCATGCAAGGAGTATTATGAAGTCAGCTGCAGGCTTGCGACAGCCAACGGGCGACTCAGACGAGTGGAAGCAAAGTGGAAGACCAGTTTGCCAAATGATGGGGCTGTGTACGACTCGGATCGGCCCGAGCTGCGATTTCTCTTGATAAAAGCTTCATCGTTAGGCGGTTCAGGATATAGCCCTCTTTTGCTCATTTTGCGCTTAACAAATCCCCAATTTATGCTGTAGAATTCTTTCCGTGGAATCTCGAATCTCGTTTCTGTTCATTTAATTTCGGATCGAATTCATAAAACGAAGGTGGCGCTGCTGGTTACCTGGTAGAATTCGACCAAGAATCAGTAGACTCCTGGAACCCGAAACGTCTTTGCTCACCTCTGACACCCACTGCCCCAAAGACTGCACTGACAGCCGTCACTACACTGGCATCGACTAATTTTAAGGCGCTTCTTGGGCGGTAAAATGCTGTTAACGCTGTGTCCCCCTCCCCCTTGTACCTCCACCATCTCTCCCTAGCTCTGTATTCGTATGGCGGACCCCATTACCATCACCACAACTATCATCACACTCGCGACCTTCATAAAAGACCTCATTGATGTCGGACAGAACATCAGGCGCTCTATAGAAAAGGTGCGTCTACCGGTCTAGAATTCACTCGCACTTATTGAAGGACGTTAGGTCGGGGAGAATAGAAGACGCATACGGGAAGTTGTCGATGATATTCTGGGCACGCTGGTACAGCTGGCCAACTTTTCGCGAGGTCGTGAAGATAGCTTCCAGGCGCAGGAATTGTTAGACGCCATCGGAAATCTCAAAGCGTGAGTAGATTATGCTTGAAGCCAGTCCATGCACGAGCTCAGGGCTTTCACTCAGGGACATGCTCCATGTTCTCGCCGTCGCCCAAAAGATCTCTACCCGAGAGCCTCGCTCAGGCTTTCGCGGCCTGCAGTCTCAATTCAAAAACTGGCTGGAGCGTGAAGATGTCGAGGCCCAAGTCAAACGTTTAAACAAGCATGTCAAAAAATGCTACATCCAATTTACGGTGAGCCCGCTCCATCCTAGAAAGGGGATGTGACCAACGTGGTATAAAGGCATTTTCTGCGGCTCGAATCGAAAATACCTCAGTCCGGGTGGAGCAGAGGTTGATCACTAATTCGGTAGAGCACCACGCGAAACTACAACGTCTTGAGGGAATGGTGACTCGAGTATTAGTCCAGACTCAGTTTGGACTTGATGTGGTGAACCGCACGATCGAGATAATTGCTTCGGTAGCTTCCCCGTCTCGTTTATTGGCAATATACTCACTCCCTGAAGGACCCAGACCACGAATCGATCGAATCACAGTTTCTCTCCCTGCAGGCCGTGCGCCTCGTTGATGCATTTCAAAAGTACACCGCATCCACCTACTTTCAATCTGAAGAACCCCATTGGGATCCCGTGGAAGAGCCCCTGAAAATCAGTTTCGGACAGCCCAAATCGGGCTTGCACATCCTCCAAAAGATCCTTACGGTCATGCTGCAAATAGAGGACCACCCAACCACACTTTCTACGAAGGATGCCACAGAAATGCTGCTAGAACTCGGGGGAGAGCTATCCTGGTCGGGTTTGCAGTCGGTAGCAACAGCGTCGAGTACGCTTGCGGTTCAAGTGTTCCGCCACTTGGCCTCAGGGGAAAATTTTGTGGGATGCCTACCACGGCTGGCCTTTGCTCTCCGGGGCCTCTCACGTCGATACCAATATCAGTTGCAACACGAGTCCGCTGTTCAAGCCAGTGAACAGTCTGTTTACTGGTGTCATGTTGCCTCCGAGGGAGAGCCCAATGTTGACAATCGGGCGCTGTTGTTAATGTCCTTGAATATCCATTCCACCAACCTCCGTGCAACGGGCCAGATCGATGCTGCTATTTCTGCAGCCCACGACGCTCTCACTTTAAGCCGGGCTCTATTACCAGAAACATTCCAATTGGCATCGACTGAGCCCAACTGGGCTCTTCAATGCCCAGAATACGAATTCCAGGCATCCGAATGTGCTCAATCATTCTTCCGTCTTGGTCGCGCCCTTTCAGATGCCTCTCGACATCGCGAGGCGTTCCTGGCGTCAAAGGAGGGCTTCGAGGTTATCGCCCGTTTTTCAGGGGCAATAGCTCCTCCTTCTGGGAGCGACATCGATGCTTTTTTCAACCACATGTGCAAAATGGCGGAAGCAGGAGACCTACCTCAGGACTCTCTCGCAGATGTCGCCATTTTGTATGGCAATCTTTCCCGCATCTACCCGCTAGTGTCGCGTGAAGCAGGCTTCCGAAATTTACATGCGCAAATTAGCCCGGCTAATTAGCGGCTAATTTACCTGGAGGTCGCCGAGGGGTCAAATCGGGGTGTAAATTACAGTATTTTGGGTCAAGCAGCGGCGGAATTGAGGCATGGATGTGACTTTTTTCTGCAGTCCTCTAAGCATTGCCCTGAGATTATTTCCCGTAAATTAGAAGTTCACGTCTAGAACTCTCACTGCACCAACACTGCACGCACTTAACCACGTCTGTCACGGTCAGGTGTTTTGTGATTGCGTGACGAAAATTTCTCCGACATCTGGAAAACCGTAGCTGAGCCACAGTTGGCCATAGTGACCATAGTGTTCCATAGTGTCCATAGCATTTCATAGCACTATGGAGTGCTATGCAACAGTAGTACCGTTCCACTTTGCAGCACTACAACCGACACTGAATCACTGGTGAGTTGCCCGTGCATCAAGCTTGCATTGATAGCAGTGAAGTTTGGTTGTAAACATTGTTTTTGTGAAATAACTGTCCGTGCGCGTGAGGCGCACCAGGCGTCGACGGCTATCAATTCAGACAGTTCACCCGATGATGCGACGGTGGTTGAAACGAGCTTGAAAGCTTCGGCGGACAGTGTCGCGCTGAACGCGGATGAATGGGGCAGTTGGGCATAGCTATTTTACTGGGTAAATCAGCATTTTTCGGCTAATTAGCAGCGGTAAAATAGCTTTTTTTACCGGGGCTCCGCCCCGGACCCCGGGAAAACCCGGGTAAATTAGACTGTAATTTACCACGGTAAATTAGGTCAAGCAGGTCTCTGCTGGGACCAAAGGTAAATTACCCCGGTCAAGCAGCCGCCAAAGCTGCTTCACGCGACACTACTACCCGCAGAAATTCTCAAAGGAATTCCTCCTGGTTCTCTGTGCGCGCGCATATTTTTTCAGCCACGATACTGCGGCCATGAAAGATTTACGGCTGTTCCTGGAACCCAGTCACGGTTCGCCACCACCGATTATGAACAATTTTAGCACTCCTGTTTCATGGATCGACGGCCGGGTGGTGGAAAATGCTGTTCATGCATACTACACTTCTAGGTCGCCGATGGGATACGATGCCATTCGGATCTTCATCGCACATTTGATTCAAACGCACTTCGAAGTAGTCATTCCAGTGCTGCGTGAACAAGTGTCATCTTCTCTTTTGAAGTCCGATGACGATTGGTTCTCCCGTTACATCGCCTTTAGCGCCGTTTCTCGAGTCATTATGGAGCTTTCTCATCGAGAGCAACTGCTCATCTTAGAGCCATTTACTGAGCTTGTCGTCTGGTCGCGAAAAAACATCGGCTTTTCGCTTTCATCATCGATGAACTGGGGTTTTAAACCGATTTCTGTGGGGATATTGTATCATGTTGAGACAAACTGGATGTCTCAGTGATGCACTAGCAATCATTCAAGATACTAACTGGTCACTAACCATGCCTCAGACAGACGAAGTTGACTGGCAATGGACTAGCCTTCAAGCTCTCATCTTGGCCGACATGGGCCATTTTCCCGAAGCAGAATTTGTTCTCCGTGGCGCTGCGCAGAGTCGGGACTATGATTCATATTATGACTGGCTCCTCACTGTTGTGGAATCCTTCTTTCTTCGACAGACTGGCAGAAAAGAACAGGCTCTGGCACTACTTGAAAGGCACACCTCGCATTTGAAGAGTGCCTCGGATGTTGTCGAGTTTTGGGTAATTGCTTTTCTACTTGCGGACCTATCTTCCACACAACTGGAGGTAGGCCAGACCCAAAGTGCCTTCGAGACCGCGGAAAGGGCAGTTATTGAATGTCGAGAACTTTGCAAATCTCGTCCCCATTGCCTCCAGCCACGACTCGCTGTTGCCCATGCACTCATCGCCCAGTCTAATTGCTTTGCCGCACTTGGGCGGGCGGAGGAGGGCCTTGCAGCTGCCCAAGAAGCAGCCGCAATATATGCGGGACCACCATGGCGCGAGTTTTGCCCAGACCACTATCGGCCTGGGGAATTCAGTTCGAAGGCATTCCATACGCTGTCGCTTCGTCTCGCTACTTTAGGGCATCGAGACGAAGCGCTGGTAAATGCCGAGAAGGCAGTCAAGGAATACCGCGAGCTGGCATCGCTGGTGATCTGTCATACCCCGTCCCTCGCAGACGGCCTCCGAAATCTCGCTTCAAGATATTGGGATGTTGGACGCTTCGATGAATCCACCACAGCCTTGAAAGAGGCCACCAGCCTCTTGTGGGGGGTGACTAACCAGCTGCCACATCATTTCCCGACTCTTGCCGATGCATTGGAGCAGCTTGCGGAATACCTGTCGGTTCGAGGAGATGCAGAGGGCTCATCAGCCACGGCATCCGAGTGCGCTCTTATTCGGGAAAGGCTCGTCTCGAAGGAAGGGGAGGCAGAGGCAGAGAGCGACTCGGAATTTTGGGATGCAGAGGAGGGAAGCGGGCTGAGTTGTGAAGAGGTCATTTCGCAGGGTGCGGGGTTCGCCATCACAGCACAGACGGAGAGTGACCACGGATGTCGGCGGGGTGGAATAGCGCCGTCCGAAGCAGAGGAAATCCAGCGTTTCCCACCAGAGTCCGCAAGCGCATCCGTCTCCACGGTGGAGCCCGAAACATCCCCGGCCGCCCAGCAGGGAGTGGCACCGAGAGAGCAAACGGAGGTGCCAGCCGCGGAGAAAGTCGACGTTGGCAAGCGATTCAAAATGAAGAATGAGCTGGAGAGCTCTCCGCTCGATGTCGTATGGTGGATCCTTCTTGCAATTTTAGGCCTAGCTTGTGCAGGTCTTGCACTGGCGCTTGCGAGGAAGTGAATGAGTATTTCTATCAACTGGTATCTTAGACATGAATGTATATATTTTCTAAACATATTGGTTATGAGTTCGGAGTATTTCATTTGGGGGATGAACTTGGACGGACCGTGACGGGATGGATGCGCGCCCTTGCTGGCTATCATCGGTGGGCAGGGGAATGCGCCCCGAAGCGAATGACCTGGAACTTCGCGATTGCCCGTTCGCATGCCCCACAGCCTGGACCCAGGCGCAGACTTGGGACTCGAACCTGAGGGGCGGGAGAAGAAGAAGCATGCAGTACGGGCGCGTCGTCGCAATGTGAATAGGCGGGGCACTAGGAGCTTGCAAATCTCCATCCAAGGCGGCGTGTCTATCTAGATACTTGCTCGGCGGACAGCTTTTACGCAGAGTTTCGGGACCCGCATTTGCGCGTTCCTCGGCGTGCGCCTACGAATTCATCGGCGGGTGTTTTACCGGTACGGACAACGTCCCTGGTGTGACACGGCGTGTCACCGATGAATGAGACACTAATGATGTTCGATGCGCCGCCGGGCGCGCTGCGGTTCACGTTCTTTGGCGGCTGTGATGTATACAATCCAAGCACCCTCGCGGAGCGTACGATGTGGGCCAGAGTGCACCAGTCGACGTTCGGCGAGGGGGGCGAGGACCTTTAGCGCAGCGTTCCCATAAATCCACTCAGAGAAACAGGAAAAGGAAAAACAAAGTACGGCGCCGGATAGAGAGTACGGGTGGCGAATGTGTAGGTGCAGCGAGGCATAGAGATTCGATAAATAGAAAGTTCACAGGATTTTTGAGTTCGCAGAATAGAGAATGCTCTGTAACAAGATTTGGACGAGCAACTGGACTCTAGGAGAGACTACGACAGTTCCGTGTTATTGGGATGCGGCGCAGAGTCTCTTTTGAGATGGTGTCGGAGCCGTATCTATTTGTCGTCCCCAGAAATGGTTGTAAGAATGAGTTTGAGTGAGTCCGTTGCCGGTTGCGCTAAATGGGTATATAAGTTGAAACTCCGCGAGTGTTTGGCAGCAGCGTCTGGACACAAATTTTCATCCTCCTTCCTGCTCTCGCTTCACTAGATTTCCCCCGCCCTCCTACAAAAGTACTACCGGTGGGTTCAGCCGTTTATTCTGTGGTTTTCCATCTAATGCTGCGCAGCCATGTCCGACGATGAGAGCCACAACCATACGTTTGAGCAGGTATTAATTACATCGCGCGCAATCCACTACTGCCCACTGACTCTGGCCGTTTTGCAGGCGTCCGCCGGCGCCTCGATGACGTTCCCCATGCAATGCTCTGCGCTGCGCAAGAACGGGCACGTCGTCATCAAAGGTGCGTGCCCAACGCTATTATCGATGCCCTCGATCTCACCCGATCCGCCCAGGCCGCCCCTGCAAGATTATCGACATGTCCACCTCCAAGACCGGCAAGCACGGACACGCAAAGGTCCATCTCATCGCTACCGATGTCCGTGCCCGTCTCTGTCTTTTTTTCTGCTAAAAAACTGATTTAATGCCGTGCAAACAGATCTTCACCGGCAAAAAGCTCGTACGTTCGCGCTCGTTCTCCGCGTTCCCATGGCTGACCTCCTCACAGGAAGATATCTGCCCCTCCACCCACAACATGGACGTCCCCAACGTCAGCCGCAACGAGTACCAGCTCGTGCGTCGCCTCGCCCTTACTTGCTACCATGCTGTGATACTGATTCCACCTCAGGTTAACGTCGACGACGGCTTCCTCAACCTCATGACCCAGGACGGTGTCCCGAAGGACGACGTCAAGATCCCCGAGGGGGACCTCGGCAAGGAGATAAGCAGCGGCTTTGACGACGGCAAGGAGCTCCTCGTCACCATCGTCAGCGCGATGGGCGAGGAGCAGGCGATCAGCGTCAAGGAGGCGCCCAAGGGCGCGTAATCGTGGTGTGAGTGCTCAACTTCTATTTCTTTTCCGTTCCCACCCCCTTTCTTCCCTCGTTCCCACCCCCCGCCCACCCAACCAATGCTGATTACATCCCCTCCCCACCAGGTACCCTCCATCTACCTCGATCTCTCTCGTCTCTTTTATTTTTACCTAGTACATACATATCCTCCCCACCCACCCTCCCTCCTCCTTCCCCGCGCGCGCACATCGACTTAGATCTGTGCATCCCCACTTTTCTTTCGCCCCCGCCCCCGCCCCCGCCCGCCCTGTTCCTCTGTCCCTCACCGCCTCCCCCCATCCGCCCCATCCCCGCACTCACGGTAGTTTACGCGCAGAATGTTTGTATTCCATACACTGAATGATGTAGGAGCCCGCGGTTTGTGTGCTCGTTCTTCTGCATTCTTTCAATCGTCAATCAGAGTGTCATCAGAGGCTGCCTGTGCCCGCATCCTCTTCGAAGTATCGTGGTATCCTGCTGACTCTCGTCTAAGGTGAACACGTCTTCTCTATTCTCCTAGTGCCCGTACGGGGTACTTGGTACGGGGCGTTCAGCGTTCAATCCCAAACCATACTTTTTCTTCCGTTTCTACTTAATCTCTTTTAGTAAATTTGAAGCCGCCATGTAACCGGCAATAGGAGACAGTTCCCTACTGATCTCTTACTGGACTGCCGCGCCTAACATCATATCTTCGCCCTTCCTCCCCACTTCAATTCTCCCCCACATTCCGTCTCCGCCCTTTACACAAGCTGCTCCAAGGCCATGACGCGCCTTTTTTCGCGAGCGGTGCTCAAGCTCTCCCAAACTCGAGGCGCGATATCTCGGATGTGTATAAAGTGCTCAGAATACGCGACACGGGTCTTGTCTCCTCTGCGAAGCGGGCGCACAGCCGCTGGCGTGTGGACCTCCAACCCTACATTCAAATGCTCGACAACCCACAGGAAGGTCGAAGTTAGAGCGTAGTTCGGGAACTTTGCCTGCCATTCCGCCCACTGACTGTAGAAGCCCTCCGTGGAGTCCTTGCGCTCTTGAGCGATAGTGATCTGTATTGGCACCACGTGGACCGTTTTCAATACGTTGTCGACTTTTATGAACAGACAGTCGATGTCGTTGAAATTATACACTTCGGGGACTATCAGGAGGCTTTTTGTCGTCCCGGCTTCAATGAGGCTCGAGGGAAGATCGCGGGGCATCCTAGATCTGGCAGCGAGTGTGTGTTTCGGCACCGCAGACCATTTGATGATGTCTGCCGCAACGACTCCGGACAACATCGAAGTTATAATACTGCGTCCCACAAGAAAGCTCAGGACTGGGGGGGAATCAATCGCGTCAGAGAGATCCTGGTCTAGCCACTCTTTGGAGTGCGCGACGTTGCGGTCGTAGTTTTCGAGTAGCGTAAAGAGCTCGCGCCGGGCCAACCCACAGGTGATGCGGCCGCGGCTGCCGTCGATGACACAAAAGTCATGGTCGATGAGCTCGACGGGAGTCGAGAGCGTTGACGTCCCCGTCAGAATCGCGTTGAGGCCAGCATAGTACCTGCGGGAAGGGATGAGCAATCGAGATGTATTATGGAATGGTTCCGAGGGCTCACAGAGGTCGCTTGTTGGTAGCGATATGGGCAGCAAATTGGTGTATGCTCACTCGAGCTGCCTGGAGCACCGGCGCATCGCGGATTTCCGGCCACGCATCGGAGAAAGCGATATCGGAATGACCCATGAGAGATGAGTAGAATAGGAATATCCGTCCCACATGGTCGTGAAACCATTCTAGCTCCTCGGCCTCGAAGGTCGGAAGCCGAGGCTTGAATTTAGCAAACCATGACTGACATTCGGCCTGAGATGATTTGTTAAACGAGAGGAAACAGAAGTTAAACATTGAGCGTACCTCGGTGAGCGTCAGCTTTAAATTGAGAACTGCCTCCCTTTGTCCGTGGCCAAGCAGGCTGTAGCTGTACTCGTGCTGCCCGTTGGCGGAAGCGCTCGTCACGCAAACGTTTTTGCAGTGAGAATACAGCGAGAGAAGGAAGCTCTTCACGGCATCACACCGCGATGGGGGAGCCATACCCATCTTCTCGGCTTCGAGGCCATCGAGCTGGTCAATGACGAAGTAGAAGAAGATGCCGTCGTCGGACTGGCGTTTGCACCAGGTTTCGATCTCCTGGGTGCTCGTGAGAGACCGAATAGCTCGACGACGGTCTTCGTCTTCCGAACTAGGGCCATTGAAGGTACAGAGGAGCGCGGCGGCCATATAGGCAATCGGAGAATGGACGAGATCTCGACAGTGGGGCACATATACGACGACATGGCCTTGACGCCGTAGGAAAATGACGAGAGCCGCGAGCAGATGGGATTTGCCGACACCGATCGGCCCTTGCAGGAAAGCGGCAGACGGATCTGCATCTCTCAGACGGGTTACAGCCTCGATGAGATGGGGGAAGACCTCTCGGCCCATCCAGTCGAACGTGTGGATGCGGGTCTGGTGCTGGTCACGCACGGCATGAAAAGCAAATCGGTCATAAGGGAGGCCAGCTGCAGTGAAGATGAATGGAAATGGCAGTGTGAGCCACACTCCCGGAGCTGATAAATCGCTGCATGAAGAGGGGGCCGTTTGAAGCGCGTCGCGGAGGGCTTGTAGTTGGGCTGGGTCGAACTTTAGTTTGATTCGCTTTAATGTGGGCAGGTACTAACCGTCCGAAGGCACGGTATTGTGAGCCCTGCTGACGTCAGTGAAACGTCGGCGCTTCAAGGGACGAATCGGAACGTCGGAACCCAAATCCAGACGGCTCTCTTTAACCACGGGGGCGCTTTGACTCATCGAGAGAGCGTCAACAGCGAGCGGCGGATCGGCGTCGACTGCCGTGGTTTAATGTCAAATTGAAACCAGGACGAACGGTGGCAGCGTTCACGTACGGCTTTTCTTACTGATGTACTCGGTACACAATGGCACCAGGGACTTTCCGTTCGCTTTGTAGTGGTTTAAAAGTCTCATCATAGAAAATATGTGTCCCCTCGTGCAGACATCCGGCTTTCCAACAGCATCAATGAGCCGTTGGACTACATCGGGGGGCTAAGAGATATTTTGTGGGATGGCCTCAAATAAAGAAGTGAAAATGGAACTGACTGCTGTCCCGCCCACTATTTTTTCATAGCAATAAGCCAGAATGACTGGCAACGCGCTAGAATCGGCTTTCCAAGTGGCCGTTCCTTCATCCGAATATGGTGTGGCGTTCTGGATGCTGTCAGCAAGACCTCCTACCACACAGAGTGTTCCATGTGCAAGCAGCTGCTGAAACTGCGTGTATTCTGGAACATTTAAGTCACTGCACTCGAGAGAGCAGCGAGATACCGCGAGCTCGTGGTCTTCAGCGGCTTCAACGTCCATAGTGGTGAGGGTGAGCTGGAGAGCTCCGGTACAGGGGTTAGATTACTAAGCATTCTGCTAGCTTTTCTTCGTTTACGCCTCTATGGACCATCCAGGGACCACGCGCTGCCGCCCGTTGGCTCGCGTGCCGCTACCGTCTGTTGGCGTCGCCACGGCCCGCCAGTGTCCTCGCATTACTGCTCACCGTCCGTTCCGTTCACGTACCGGACTCGTCCCATCCCCGGTTCGTGCCGCCCCCTTTCATTCGCGCATCTCTCCCCATTGCTTCATGGCCTCTTCCACACTGTATTTATCTCTGCTGTGGTTCCCTATTACAGCGTCCACGCTTCTGAGCCCGAGACATCCCCGGCCGCCCAGCAGTGGCACCGGAAGAACAAGCGAGGGCGCTAGCCACAGAACAAGTCGACGTGGGCACATGTTTCGAAATGAAGATCGAATTTAAGAGCTCTCCCTTCGATGTCGTCGGGTTGTCAGCCCTAGCTTGGCAAGTCTTGAACTGGCGGTAGGAAGTGAGTGAATGCGAAAGGTGACGCGGTCACGTTCGCGTCACCCCACTAACTACCTCCCAAACTTATCCTCTCTTATCCTATGTACGATAATCCTAAGCCGCTCGTGCGGGCCGCGGTCTGAAATGAAAACCTCTTCTCGACTCTCCTAGTGCGCACCCAAGGTCATGGTAGTACGGGCGACCAAAACATGTTGACTCGGATTCTGCAGCTGAGGATCTGCAACTAAGGCGCGCCAACCAAGCTGCCAGCTCAGCCTCAAGGACACCAGCCAATTGTTACGCCTGATCTAGTCTACAAAGGACTGTGACTCGCTCCTCAACTTCATTCGAGTCAATGACAATTGTCAGTCTGACTGCCCCTGACTCCGTCCCTGGCACTGGTTATAACGAGCGAATCCAGACTTTCTGAACCAACCGCAGCAATGGCCGACTCTTCATCTCGTACCGAGGTGACATATGATCTCCTCATCGTGACGGATGCGACCGCAAGCATGGGCGGATGTAAGTCCTGCCATACAAATTACTCGCGCCGTTTCTGATTCATTCAATGTCGCCCACTAGACCTCGACGCACTGCGCTCCTCAATCCCCGAAATTCTGGCCCTCGCAAAACTGTCTGGCGCATTCTCCCGTCTCGGCGTCATCGCATACAAAGACTACACGGATCCAGTCGCGGAAATCGCCTCCTGGTCGGGCTGGAACAAACCCGACCTCTCCCAGTTCGTCCAGGCATTGGAGCCCACGGGCGGCGGCGACTTCCCGGAAGCCGCCAAAACGGCCCTCATTCGCGGTCTCCAAGCTGTCGACAAAGACTCCAAGACCCTCGTCCTGTGGTACGCGGACGCGCCGCCGCATCACATGTCCGTCCAGAGCCACCAGAACGACGTCGCTGAGGCGAAGGCTTTCCCCGCCGGCGCCGTGGACTGGGTCAAGCTCTGCCACACCGCCCGGCGCCGAAACTGCACAATATTCACGTTCGTGCCCAACTCCTTGGAGCGCAACTTCGCCTCGTTCTACGTCCTTCTCTCGGAGCTTACGGGCGGAATATGCATCACCTCCAAGGCTGGCTCCAAGTCGAGCACTCTCGTTTCACGCCTCACGCTAGGCGTCATCCTGCAATGGATGGGGCAGGGCACGTCTGACATGGACGCCGTGCTCCAGGACTCGTCTGCGGTCTTCTTGCGCTACGAGCAGTCTCCTCTGGCGGCGAAGCCCAAGCCCTCTGACGAAGGCCTGGGCTCTCGCGGATATCTCCCTCCTTCCTGGCAGCCCACTAATCCAGCCGGCGTCCCCCTCCTGCCCATCATCAGCGCGCCCCTCCAAATCTCTGAGATCCCTATGGGATCACTCGCCTCCCAATCTTTCAACCTCGGGAAACGCTTCAGCGACGCCTCCGAAACAACTTACCACGACTCTGTCTATGAGTCCCTCACTAGTATCATTCAGTCCAACGTCGCCTGCCTCACGTACAACCCGATCTTCGGGCAGCTCTGGCGCGCCGTCTGCAAGGACAAAAGCAGCCGCAAGCTCGACATCGTTAACCTGTTCAGCGAACATGTTGGCAAGGTGACTGCCCCGGAGAAAAAGGCCGCGCTGCGCCAGTGGTTGGAGGACAGCCTCGACCAGACCGAGGAGATCGAGGGGCTCATTGCTCGGCACTGCGCCAGTGGGCCTCAGCCCATGGTGTATCTCGACCTGGACGCACACGTACACCTCACGCGCACAGAACTGCTGGAGGTGTCACGGAGCTGCTACTCCGGTGTGTTGAAAAAGATCGCGACCGTCTTTACGCACCTCAAGGTATCTATTCTTTTATGCTGTGATTTAACGCCAGATGCTAACTATTTAATCCAAGTTAGTTGAACCTGGCGTTACTTTGGCTCCTCTGCAGCGCTCGATCCCCCTTACACTTCCCGCTCGCGACTTCTTCCGCCTTCTTCCCCATTTAATTGTTCCTGGAACGCTGTATCCCGCGCGCGCAGCGACATTGACGGCCATCCTCTCTGTCGTCACCGCAGTCCCGTTCCTTGTGGACTCGGCGACGGCCTTCCTCGCGACAACCAAAGGAAAGTGGCTCGACCTGGAGATCCCGGAGAACATCAGCTTTGACTGCGCGCGTTTCCTCCTCTCTGCGCCCGAGGGCGTCGTGCTGACCCAGCACGAGAAAAAGGTATACGAGGCGATACGCCGGTACAAGCTGATCGAGCTGAACCTCGACTCGCCCCTCGCCCTCAATGTTCCTTGGACTGCCAACAAAACACGTGGGCCGGGAGATGTCAAGATACAATGCAAAAAGTGCTTGATCCGGTAGGTTTCTCTCTCTCTCGTGGCAACATCTTCTTACAACCCGTTTGCAGACGCAGCCTCACCATCATGAGCCATATTCACTCCGACATTTGTGGGTTTTGTGTCAGTGGTATTATCTCGCCCGCCGAGGCCGCCAGGCGATTTCCTGACACGGATGAGGTGATTCATTTGTTATTCTCGCGATCCCGCTAACCTGCTTTACCATCACAGTCCGAAAGCTGCTGGGTCGAATGCTCTACCAAGACATGTCGTGCGCAATATGTCGTCGTGGACGTCGCCTCCTTGAAGGTAGTTAATTAATTATTGCAATATTCGCAAGAGCTCATCAATCGTTTTAATACAGATTCGCCCCCGGTGCCACTATTGTCGGGCGGGAATCCCTTGCCCGTGGCTCGAATGCTCGAATTGCACGAACCGCGTCATAGTCCCCTCTGCTTTCCGGACGACGAAGGACCGCACGAGCTACGTCTGTCCTGCATGCACCAATCCCTCCTGGGCGGCCAAGTGCATCGTAGAGGCGGAAACCACCACGCGCATACTCAACAGCCAGAACGGCGTGGCCTGGCTCGGCTTCGCCACCCCCGACGTCCTTGACGGAAAGTCGGCGTTCAAGCTCATGCAGGCGTTCGGAGAAGGCGTATTCGGAAAGACGCCCACAAATAAAGCGCCCCGCCTGCTCCTGGATCAGAAGGGGATCAAAAACGCTGACCAGGTACTCGCGCAGGTCGAAGCCCGCGTTGGCCGAGGCGAGGTGGTGCTCGCGACTTGCGCGCTGTGCTTCGAGGAAATGCCGCATATGAAGCTCGTCCCTGCATGCGGACGCACTGGCTGCTCGCAGCTCGTCGACGAGGGGTGTCTCCAGGAATGGTACGGCGGGAACGAGCCCGGCAAGCTCCTCAACACGATGCAGTTCACTTGCCCGTTCTGCCGGCGGAAGCCTACGCTGAAGATCATGGTGCGGTACAACCGCCGCGCCGCAGCGCTGGGCGGGCTCAACGAAGCGATGGGCGACCGCCGCTTTTTCTATGCGTGGTGTCTGGACTGTGGGTTCGCCAAGCGGGCGATCGAGCGGACGGTGTGCACCGCGGAGCAGATACCGCCCATCGACGGGTTCCGGTGCGAAGACTGCCTGCGTCCGCCCCCGCCGCCTGTTGCCGCTCCCCGAGCCTACGTAACGAAATATGTCAAACCCCCTCGTAGCGTCCGCTGTCCCAATGAGGAGTGCGGCCATCGTATCGAAAAGGTGATTCATCTTGTTTGCTTTGTAGACATGATCTAATAACACGTTCACAGATTGAGGGCTGCAACCATATGACTTGTGTTTGTGGGACGCACTTTTGCTATGCTTGCGGGAAGCAACAAAGCCGCGAAAGCATCTATAAGCATATGACTGACGAACACGGGACATGGTATTCTTCTTAGAGCAGCATACTATTATTGTTGCCTATTTCTCTTCACGTTTTCGCAATGGAATATTTATCTTTAGCAAATGTAATATATCATGTCAATATCTGATTTCTCTTCTAAGAATAATACGATTAGTATTTCTCAAGAATGGCGCTTGTGACGATTTTGGACATGTCTATACGGAGACTTCTGGCAAATTTCTCCTCTTTATGCATATGGATAAAGAAGCTTGAAGCATGTCCGACCAGAGTCGGCCTGGTCGAAATTAAGTTGTGTCACTGAAGTAGTAGCACTGCTGTCCAAGCATTAATATTAGGCAAATCGCATCCTCAAAAGTGACCATGCGATGCGAGAGAGGTTTGAATGTTTAGAGTGTCTAAGTACAAGGCTTTAAAATACAAAGTGCGGTTGCATACATGAGTCCATGATTAAACTAAAAATAATTTTATGTTCTATTAAGTCGAAGATGGAACTCCCACTCTTCTTATCAATTTTTTTCTGCCTGCTTCGCTTTCTCTGCTCGCTTCTGCGCCCTGCTCACTTTCGGGAACTCGCTGTCGGGGCCGACGAGCACCTGCCCGGGATGCCACACGTTCCAGAGGGCGAGCGCGACGAACATGGGGAGTGCCTCGAGCACATAGAAGGGGACCTCGGTCTGTGTGATGGGGGATATCATACCAGAGGAGAACTCGACGAGGCGGAAGACGATGCGGAGTGTGATGAGCGCGAGGGACGCGTACATCGGGTATACGGCGCGCTTCCAGGCGCCAGGAGCGGGGCGCGTGACCTGAGACTCGGCAGAGTCGAGCGGGTAGGGAAGAGGATGCGGTTTTGTGGCCGATGTCGGTGACGGTAGAGGCGATATCGGGGCGCAGCATTTTGTAATGGAAACGTGTGACAACGGCGATGAAGAGCAGCACGAAGCACTCCTGAAGACCGATACCGCCCATGTAAATGTGGAGGCCCATCAATACCACTTTGGGATCCTCGTTGTTTGTAAAAGACCCGCCAGCTGCTTGCATCAGGAAAGCACTGCACGAAAAAGAAATTAGTTTTGGCGAAGACAAGTACGGAAGAGAGAAAACGAACGTGATATCGAGAAGCACAAAAATGAGTGCGAGGCGGCGCGCACCGATCCCCAGCACGCGCTGATCCGCAAAGACGTAAATGACGCGGCTCATCACGACGTAGTCGAAGGCGTTAATCCAGATTGGCGCGAGGAGGATGAGGAGCTGCGAAGGGAACCCGAACGTCTGCGAGGTGGGGTGGAGCACCGAGAGCACACGGAACGTCAGGCCGGCAGTCTCCCAAATCCCGGCCATGATGAGCACCCAGCAGAATTTCTTCCGGTAATGGATGGCTTGGATAAGGTGCACGATTGTTGTGAGGGCGAAGAGGACGGCAAACACAATGGCGGCGGGGAATGATGGGCAGTAAAAGTAGCCAAAGTCAGGGTTGGCGAGGTCTGTATGAGGAGAGGTCAATAAACTATTCAATGTGGAGGCTCGCAAACTGACCCTCTGCGGTGCATTTGGGAAACATCCTGGACTGGATTGGGTGCGAATAGAAATAAGAGGTGGAGGAAGAGTCTTGCGGACTACCAGAAGATTGGATGTTCAAGGAGATGCATTGAGGTCATTATATAGCCACAAGGTTTGGCGTCCGTCCGCCACCTTACGGAAACGAAAAGATGCGCCCGGCTTCTTACGGACAGCATTGCCGCCGTACACTTGCTGCGACGCCGACAAGTTTCGGAATTTCGATCAAATTTCGACATCACACTTTGTCAGATGCACGACGATCGGCTCCGAGTCGGAGTCTTCAGGAGTGCGAGGAAATCCACAGCAGGATACTTAGGCGAAGGAAATTATCATTGCTGGAGGTGCTGGACCGGGACCAAAGTTCGGCATTTGCCGTTGTATGTTTGTTGTGACGGCGTGATCCGGTATCCGGAACAGGCCGGCATTTGGTCCAAGCGCTGAATCGCAAATCGAATTTGGTTTAGTCGATCGGAATGCAACGTCTACTCTCAGCGTCAGAAAAAGCAAACGTGTTGTGAAGAAGCATTTCAAATCTGATCCGAAATATTTCAACACAACGCGGTTTCAATTTTTAGTAGTGGCTTGCCTAGCGCTAATCCATATAATTTTCGCAAACGTGAAAAATATGAAAGTAGCTGTTGATTAAAGAGAGAAAAGAGCTAAGTCTGTTAGACACGATGTAGATTTCCAGTTACAGCTTAAGTGGGCGCCTCAGGCCCCCGTCTATCCGTACCACGCCCTCCCCGGTGGTCTTGGAGTATCAGGTAGGTCCTTGAATGTCGCAGTGTGGAGTACATTCGGGAAATGAGGAAGGTTGGCACATAATGGCGGCTTTGACGCGCCAATTGACGACAGCACCGCCACTGGCCGAAATGGGTATGTTGTGAAGGAAAAATGTTGAGTCCTGGATCAATTCAGTGCATACGTATGTTATACAGCGTGTTATTGGATAAGTAGAATAACAAGTAGGCATAATCGCACTATACAAGTAAGGAACAGCGCCGAACATTAGGATTGACGCGTCCACAGAATATCATGATGCTCGCAATGCTCGAACGAACGAACCTTAAGGACTCGAACGCACCCGCGTAACGCGCAGGGGCATCCCGTCCTCGGGCTCTGTGGTGGCGGTTAGCTTAGGCTGATATAACCAGAGGAGAGGACACGAAACGCACTCATAGTGATAGCCGTGGAGGGATGCGCGACCTGGCCCGCGTAGGCGGGGGCGAACTCGAAGTTTGCGATGAGCGCGCTGGAAGGATGTGGTGAGCATTCGGATAGGATAAACAATTCGCCACCAATACTCACACCAACACCGCCTTCATCTCCACGACTGCCATCGTTTTGCCGATGCACCCGTGCGGGCCCGCAATGAAGCTGAATTGCGAGAACGTGCTGTTGTACGCCGCGGGGAGGTCGAGCCAGCGCGCAGGGCGGAATCTGGGGTCGAGTGGTGGTTAGCGCATTGCGGTAATTACTATGCGAGGGAGGGGCGCACTCTTCTGCGTCAGGCCCCCAGACATCCTTCCAGGTGTTTATGACGCGGATCTAGAGGTATGGTCAGTGACGAGCGTGCTTAATGAATGGAAAAGAAAGACCACGCACTGGAATATAAATCAGCGTCCCCTTGGGCACGAACACGTCGCCGACGTACTCGTCCTGCTGCGCAATGCGGATCGTCATCGGGACAGGCGGGAGGACGCGCAGGGACTCATTGCTACGGGCGAGTAGATTAGAGTTAGTTCGTACTTCGAGTATGTGGTAGGAGCGTAAATCGAAAGGAAATGAAGAAGGCCCAGCAAAACAAAATCACAACCACTCACACAACACAGTCTAGCCACTCAAGCCCCTTGAGCGTTCGGTAGTCCGGGCGCGGGTTGGCGGCGTACACGGGCGTGACCTCGGCGCGGAGGCGGGCCTGGCTTTCGGGGTCATTAGCGAGCAGATAGAGCGTCTGTTGGTGAGTGTGTTAGCTTTGGGATAATATAAATAGTAAGAGGAGGGAGGGAAGAATAACAAAAGAAGTCTAATATCAAGGCATTTAAAGAAAGGAAAGGAAAGCAGGCCAACGTACCCACGACAGCCCCGACGCGGTCGTCTCGTGCCCCGCACCGAGGAACGTCAGCACAGTGTCCACCATCGCCTCGTCGCTCATCGTGTACCCGTCCAGGCGCTCCGCCTCCGTCTCCTCAAGTTTCTCGTCGGTCTTTTCATTCGTCGGGGCCACGCCGCCCTTGCCCTCCGTCGCATAGTTTTTGGGGTTCCGCCGCTCCGCCGCGCGCGCGCGCACCAAGAGACTCATGATGTCCTTCTTGGTCGCGGTGTCGTCGGGCGCGACGCTGCGGTCGGCGAGCATGGCGCGCGAGAGGCCGCGGATGGTGTGCATAGTGGCGACGAGGGGGGCGAGTCCGGGGCCTGGGTGAGGAGGGGGTTGTTAGCCAGATCAAGGGGAGGAAAGGGAGGGAGACAATGAAGAGGACAGGTAGGAGTGATTAATTAATAAGAGCCCAGAACGGCGCTCACAAATTCCTGAGAAGCGGCTCGCGATGGCCGCGGCCACTGCGACACTCGCGCTTCCGTCCTCCCCACCTCAAAGAATGAAAAAAAAAACACACCGAACAAAGGCACCCGTGCCAGCGCCGCGCGGTGGCGGAAGAGCCACTCACTGCTGAGGAGGCGCGGGAGCCCCGGGATGGAGATGACGAAGACGAGTTTGGCGAGGTTGGAACCTGTGCAGGAGGGGGGTGTTGGTTATTAAAGAAAATGAGAGTGCGGGGCGAACGCACCACTCTGCAGCGCAACGAGTTGCTCATATGCGACCGCGAGCTCATTGTGGGGGTTGTGGAGGCAGTCGGTGTCGTACCCGAAGGCGGTGGCGCAGATGATGTCGAGGGTAACTTTGCCCACTAGTAGAACGATCGGTCAGGAGTGGGGCAAGATTAAAGAAGGGAAAAGAGAGACCACGCACTCCATTCGTACATGTGGAACACCTTGCCCTGCTCCGAGTCGGTGGACGCGTCGATTTGGGCGGAGAGGATCTCGATCAGACTGTGGGGTACGCGTTAATATTCATATGATGAAGTAGAGGTATGGGACACGCACCCTTCGATCGGGGGGTAGTACATGTCCGTTTCTACATCGTAGGAATGTTTGTTAATGCAATAAAAGAGAGAGGAGATAAAAAGAAGGACAAGGGAGATGAGAACGCACGGGCCATGAGGTTAGTGATCGAGAACGCAGGGTTCATTGCCTTGCGCAGCTGCTTGTGCTCTGTACCGGTGATGGTGAGCAGCCCGTAGCCCGCGACGAGCCCAAGGACATCGCGCATGAATTGGGGCTAGCGTCTAGAAGCATTAATAAAACACAAAGACACAGAAACCCGGTGCACGCACACGAGGATAATCCAGCCAGCCCTTGACGATGATCTGCTGCAGCGCTTCGGGCTCCAGGAACGAGAGACGCTCAGAACCGAAAGGCCCGAAGACGCGGACGATGGGCCCGTGCGTCTTGGCCCATTCGCGGTGGGGGATGCCGGCCTCCTTGAGGACGATAGTGAGGTAGTGCCCGAAGACAGGATCAGTGCGTGCCGGCCCGGGGACGTTGCGCAGCGGCGAGAAAAAGCGCGGGTAGACGAAGACGCGGTAGAGGAAGTGCAGGAAGTTGTAGGCGAACAGTGCAGAGGCGAGAAGGGTGGCCGAGAACATGGTTCAACGCAAGTTCACGGTAGAGACTCCGAGAGAGATGTATTATAGGAAATCCATACCGTGGACGTACCCGGTATCACATGCAAACTACTTACGCAACCGCAGTATATAACACATGCCCCGTTCTTTACCTCAAAATATAAGAGACTGTCAGTGACATCAGATGGTCTTGACGGTTGAGCTCATGCACCCGCAGCTGGTGGGAGGATATTCGGAATTTCGACATCACACTTCGTCATATGCACGATTGGTACCGGGAGTGTATCTCAGTAAGGAAATCCACAGTAGAATAGGTCTCAGAGGCGTGAATTGCTGGAGGCCGCGACGAAAAGTTCGGTATTTGCCGTTGACGGCGTGATCCGGTAGACCGGAACTGCTCCCCGGTCAAGTCAGTTTCAAATTACATACCCTTCGAAATGTCGAGCGACTGGCCAGTCTCGATCGACAGTTCGAGCAGCGCGAATTCGGTGGGCAGTTGAGCGCGGCATTCCTTGGAAATGGCGGGAAATGGCCAGGGGACCTGCGAAGTATTGGAGGAATTCACTTGATGAGAGCGAGAGCGCAACGGTACTGAAGGATGGTGAGTGTGGCCATAGACACGGAAGACTGTGAGTGTAAGGTAGACGTCAACAGGAGCCAGCACGTGTTATGTAATCCGTGACGTCACGCCTGTGACCGTTCAAATCCGCCTCGGCGGAGAAAAAAATGATTTTTTACCCCCTAGTTTGGACCCAGAGAGAGGGTGGAAATGTGTTTTATATTTATATTGACGGAATGGATTCTTGTCGTGGTTTTCTAGCTGAAAACAGCATGTCCCGCACTTTTTGACTGCTCGGAGGCTGCCGGGAGGCCTCGGCAGTACCGAAAGCGGAAGATTGATGCCATCATTGATGGCGTCATGAGGCAAAATTTGCTCCTCCAAAATAAAATTTGCTCCACTCATCGAGAAAATGTGTTTAACAATGAAAGAAAAAAATGTCACATGATTTCTTGAGGTCCACATCACACAAGATTGAAGACAGATAAAAAAAATGTGCTCTGGTAGAGGAGTCCCGAATACGCTCCTCTAACGCTCTACCAGGCCAAAAATATAATTTTGGTCCAGGAGCGGCCGTGATCTTCGCCGTCGTCAGGTCACACGTGACGCTTACATAACACATGCTGGTTCCTGTTGACGTCTACCTTAGAGGGAGCAAAGAAGCATTTGGGAAGTTCGGGCAATGCCGAGCATTATATACAACACCAACGGTCCAACACGTGGCCCCCAGCTGGAGCCGATTTGCGGACACAATGTCACATAGTAAGGCCCTCCGGGCATCCCTGGTACCTAAGAAGCTGACGCTTTCAACACTGTTATTAACCAGAGACTCGACATATGACTGGCTGATTTCTTGCTTATTTCACATGAACCCGGGCCGTACATCAGTACGAGAAACTACAATTCTTCATCTCCTGCACATCAGCAAAATGACAAAAAACTTGCGCTCTTGTGTACTTGTTTCTCTTGTTCCCAAAAAAAAAGACCACAGAAATGAGTCCTGGAAGTCAAGGTTTGCCAAGCGGGTGCGATGCCGAGTTGTTGATTCTGCAGTTGCCAAATTGAACCACTCAACTTTTTCACAGGGTATAAGATATTATACTGCCGTCAGGTGTGGAAAGTCATGCCCGTCGACTTTACCTTCATTTCTCCCGTGCCCAAATAAATCCAGCAAAAATCACCGCTTCATCCTTCGTCGTTGCCCTTGCTATTGCAAAACACAGTTTAAAAAAAAATTATGACACCGACCGACTCGCTTCGCTCTAACGATTGAGACCCAGGCAATCTAACTTATAATGTTTGTTCTTGTCTGATTTCTTCTCTCTTTTAGATGGGTTCCATGAAGTGTTGGATGTTTCTCTTCGTTCCCATCGGCGAACATGCTGAAGTCTCCCGATGCGTCTCGCCTATCGTCACGGCTTTTTTTCAAAAAATAAAGTGGTCAGAAATGCAGAATCATTCATCATGGCAATGATGGAAAAAGATAATAATAATCAGAGCTTGTCGGAAATGACCCCGAACTTTTCATGTTTCCAACTTTCGCAACTTTGGAATCCAGGCGGTGTTCCGTCACAAAGGGGTGTTCCGACGGCCTAAGCTCTGTTCCGCCCTGGAACTTCGCGCCGGCGTTGTGCCGGCGTGGACAAAACTGCGTGTATTTTTTGTTTGCTCTTCAAAACTTCTGATGCAAGGCTAAGGATTGCCGTATTTGGCTTGGGATCAGCAGCCCGTTCGACAAGGATCGGAAGATCTTCGGCTCACAAAAATTGCTGAAAACGGTTGCAGCCCTCCACAACGTGCTCGGGCCATTATTTGTGCATAAAAACAACCCTGGAAACATACAGATGAATATTTGAGGGAAAATTTGTGTTAGCTCGTCGCGGCTTGGCGCGGCTCGGCTAACCCAAAACAGCAATCCTGTGATTGCGAGCAAAGGTTTTTCACGTAAGTTAGCTTGTACTACTTACTAGTATACTACTCCCACCTGCATTTGCCATGGGTAATCCTCTTGTCGACGACTCTTGGTCAATCCAAAAAAAACGGTTCCCTCCGAATGAAAAATACTAGTTCAGAGAATCAAAATTTCAGACTGTATTCTACTCTTTATAAGATTATCATGTCCGAAGCCTTTTAAAACTCCGCTCGGAATCTACCGGACACGGGTTGACGAAACTTCGCTGCGCCCGCAATTTAAGATACACGTTGCACTGGCGCAGCATCCACGTCAACTCCTCCCGTCTATATAAATCTTCGCGTCTGTTGCGTGTCAAAATGGATTCCCCGCCTTTCTCGTATCATGTTGTCCAAGTCTTCCTCTGGCCCATCGACCTCTTTCAATGTCCTTGATTTCTTGCTCTTATTGCGGATGGTCGTACCTCCAGCGCTAGCGTTGAACAACAACAAGACCGTCTTTTACTGTCGGATTTTTCGACTCACAAAGCCTCTCTCTTCAAAGCTTCATGATTCATCCTTGGTGCCAGGACGTGGCCAGACGTACCAGTGGCGATTCCTTTAAAAAACTGCGATGAGCCCACGCCACGCCCCGCGCCCCGTAATCTCAAGTGCTCTATCTTTGGCGCTCTCCGTGGCTCAAGCACCACCCAAGTATTATTGGATTTTTAGAGAGCAAGACCTCAAGCTGTGGTCGCCTGTGCTCACCAACTATCCGCTTTCCCTCAAGCCCCTGAGGTATTTTCAAGTCGCCCGCCTCTTCAAATCCAACTCCACGGACATCCAAACTCAAGCTACCCTCAAGTCTCAAGTTCACAAGCCTTGAGTGTGCTACAAGCGACGTCGAGATGACTCGATTCAAGTGTTTGCAGTCAACTCAAAATTCAACAGACATGGTGCATTTTATTTCTCGTGTGTCCCAAACCACACGTGGGATTCTGAGGTGGATTTTCTTTTCTTTTTGATGCTGCGCGCTCATTTTGTAATGCGAAAACTATCCCACACACTTTATGTTGGACTCTGTACCAATGCATTATGGATATGGATATCGTTTGCACATATTAGCTCGCGTTGACAGCAAGAAAAAATGGTAATCCTGGGCTGGCTCATCTTTTTTTCTTCGATTATGGGCCGCGCTAACTTCTATCAAATATGCAGACGGCATAGTCGTATCTAGCTCTCCGCTTTCCAACCACCTTCCCTTCCTGTTATATCCAATGAAAGTCATCACATTTGAACCAAAAAAGTTCTGCATCGAGTCGTATCGTGACCGTGCAGCGCGGTTGTATTTTTCCGTTTACAACGTACAGTTACTTCGCTAGTGTGGTAGAATCAAATAATGCCTGGACTGGCTTCAATTTTCAAATCACTGCAGACGTTGACGCGACGCGGAAGGGTGCTGAAGGGTACATATCGTAGGTAAACAAAGCGTCGTCAGGAAAGTGGGAGCCGGGGCGCGAAGCGCTCCTGCTCCCCCTTGTATCAATCATGATTATCATTTCTTGACTCCGTGATATTATATGAAGCAGAAACGCTGATATAAGGGGACCAGGGCTTCCCTGCCGAGACGCCTCATTCCAGTTCGCGTCGGGAATTCAGACAAGCAATATCGGTAACTGTCGGATTTCGATCACAAGTGTACAAATTTGCAGCAGATCTAATTAATGGTTTGAGACCTGGAACCTAAGTCGGTACCAGGAACATGTCATGAATCGAAGTTGAACCAAAGTTGAAACCAAAATCTAAACATGTGCTTAATAATTCTACAACTTACCCCATCCCATAAATGTTGAGTAAAACTTTCACATACTCTTCTTCAACAGCCTTGCGTCGGATATTTCCCTTTTCCTGCATCCGGAAAACACAATTAGATCACATCATTCTCTGGTAAATCGGAGGCTACCTTTGTCCGCGGTAGAGTGCCTGCGGGCACGACAACAATATGTTCTGTATCGGCAATCCTCTCGTGTACAAAAAGTTGGGCATTAAATGCCGCGGTCCGGCGGAGGACCTCGTCTTTGAGGCTGTTTGCATCCAGTACCACGGAGTCGGAGGCCGCCGCTTCGATGAACAGCACAACCGATGGTCTGTTATGTCCTACGACCGTGCAGTTCCCCACAATATCGGGACAGGTGAGACGGATGTTGTCTTCAATAGATCTGGTAAGAAGGATGAGGCAAAAAAAAAAATACTGGAGAATATCTGCTTTACTTCGTATCGCAGGACCAGCTGCACCCTGGGCCGGTGCGGATCCAATCATCGTTTCGTCCGCCTAAGCCAGAATTCAGTAGGTGCATATACTCGACAGCAAGTGCGGTCTCACGAAACGCGTAATATCCTGGCTGCACCTCCTCGAATAAATCTCCAGTGACATGACCGTCGGGGCGGTTCCTAACTGCGGGGTGGGGGCAGTTTCCACATGATGCCGGAATAAAAAGGTCGTGAAGGATGCCGCCTTTAGCCCGCGCAGCTGCGTCTCCGTCGAGGTCTTCCAACGAGATGCTGGATGTGGGGATAAAAGAGCAGTCGACGTCTTCCACGACGCGCATACCCGGAAGTGTTGTAGGCTCGGCAAGGTTTGATACGAGAATTGGGCCTGCGTTAACGAACTGGCGGTAAGCAAAAACAGAGGCCAGCACAGTAAACGAGACTCACTGACTTCCGTTGTAGCGTACATGGTCTGGAAATGAGATTGTTCAGGTGATAGTCCCTCCGTAAATCGAAAAACAAAATCCAGACCGCGAGTGGAATACCCTGCTCCACCAACCATTTCGAAACCTCAGGATTAATCGCGGCACCCGTGTAGGTGATTTGACGCATCTTCTTCAGAGCTGCCAAAACCCGGCCATCGTCCTTGGCAATGGCCGAAAGCCTCGCAAGCCAGTCAGCATAAATGAACATCCTGTTCATCCCCTCCTGGTTCACAAGGGCCAACAACTCCTCCGCAGAAATGTCCGAGTGCGATGTCTGCACCAAACAGGCACCGCGTAAAGGGAGATAATTCATGGCTAATGTCTATTCAAGCGAATACCGAAAGAGAAAAGAAAGCGAGACGTACAAGTCGCGGTTCCTATGTGCGCAAATGAGCCAAGGTTGTTTATAATATCTTGGCCTGTGAAGGCGCCTTGCCAGATTTTGTCCACTTGGATCGCCTGGCGCACCATCCAGTCGTGTGTACAGGGCACGAGTTTGGGCTTTCCGCCCGTTGTGCCGCTGGTGTGGAAGATCATCGCGGTGGCTTCGCCAGGAGCATCGGGTGCCTCTAGAACGTCAGAGGACACGCGCTGAAGGGAGGAGAGTGCGGGGACTTCGATGGTTGGAATGGGCGCATCGCCGAGTGCGTCTCTGAAAGTGGCGTCGTGGATTAGAGCTTTCCCGCCGCATGACGCAAGAAGGTCGAAGACAATAACGAGCCCGGGGCGAGAGAAATTGACACTGAAGACTTGGGGCACGAAACCTGCGGCGGAGATCGCGTAGAGGTTGACGAGGTCAGAGTAGATGGCGCCGTCCAGCCACAGACCCACAACCGCGCCTGCCGGAATACCTTCTGCCGCGAGACGCTTCGACCAGTAGGACGATGCGATGTGAAGGTCATCCAGATACTCGCCGTATGTTATGGTTTTCCAGGCATGGTTGTTCTCCCTGCCAACATACGTCTTGATGAGAGGCAAAGACTGATTCTGCGTCAGCAGCGGGAGGATGTTCTGAAGAAAATGGGGCATCCTGTGAGGTTAGGTAGCAACGAGGGTCCAGGGAATGTTGCTCTTTATATATGCCCACAGAAGCCCGCTGATAATCAGGAACGGACCCACGATATCGATGACAGAGTGAACATAAGCTCGGGGCAACACAAAAACCCATGTGCTGAATCGAGGCCCTTGCATAGTGAGAGATTTGATATAAAGTTTGGTCTGAATATCTTCTTTGAATTGTCAATTCAATGCGAGCGCACATATTTTGGACCATCACGAAAGTTCCGGAGCTCGGGACGGGGAACAATGTGGGAAGGCTTCGTGTGAAGGCCGCATGCAAATTCGGCCCGTAAGGTTGCGTACTACAAAAAACAGTGGAGAATCAGCCCGCCAAAAAAAAAGAAAATCCACCCGACACGCCAACTATCGAGAGCCCGCGCTCGGAGAGAGCGATGTTGCTGAGCATCTTGTGCCGCTCGTGCCCGAACCTGCAGATATTGCAGGTACTATGCCACTGCCGGAAAGCCCAGCGGGGGTTGTCCCGTCCAGGATGCGGCGGGGCGATTGCTAGCCCGTGCAATGGCGCGCCGACCATACAAGAGCCCCTTCGCCGGACGCCGCACGCGATAATAGTACGTGATCGTCGCGCGGCGAACGCGTGGACTACTAGTCCGTACTGGTTCAGTGGTCCTGGGCATTCGTTAACTTGAACTTGAAGTCAAGAATCCAAAGTCGAAGATTTCAAGATGAGCCGACTTGCCGATGGCACGCAATTCGAGCCCGTGGACGTCACAAAACGCATCCATGCCGCAATTGAGCGTGCACCCAACATTAGACCGGTTGTCGCAAGTACTTGAACTTGACAATGACAGTCGATCTCGAAGTGCTGCTTTCCGGTCCGTTTCCCGGTCTCCACGTGAGCGCGTGGCCACCCCTATGTCCCTCTTCTCTTGCTCCTCGATTGGAGCTCATCCAATAATCGCGCCGAGACCACGACGCTGATTGCTGCCAGCGATACCTGGCAGACCCAGAGAGCCTCGCGGAGTGGGAGATCAGAGATCTGGCGCGCGCGCTCCGCACGCGGCATACACAGTCGGTCGGGCGCAGCTGGTCGCTAGAGCATTGTAGTGGGCACCGTGCGCGCCAGTTTCGCTCTTGTCACAAAAGGATCCCGAGGCTGAATCGGGCGCCCTAGTCATCAAGGAGATGATTGAAACAGTGGACGCGCCCATCAGCGAGCTCGGGCTTGATGTCGCAGACCATTTTGAGGGGTGCGTATGTCTCTGAGCAATGGTTACCGCGCTGACTCTCTTCTTGCGTCTCGACTCGTAACGATCTCGCGAGCATATAGCAGTGGTTGGCGACTAAGTGGGAGAAAGAGGGGAAAGCGAAGGTGTCCCCCGAAGAGTGGCAGAATGCGATCGACATCGAGGCTCAAGATCGAAGCCTCATAGTCTAGAGTCGAGGACTCGTCCGTGTCTCTCCGCAAAATAAGCGCCGCTACAAATATTAGCATCGCTATGCAGTTTCCGTCGCTACTGATTCGAAATTCGCCGCTGCAGACCAAGGAGAAGTCTTGAACGCAATGGGTCGGCTTAGAGGACTAAGATCCATACTGGCAGTAAGAGTACTTGGGCGTAGAAAAAAAAGCTTAAGGACCAAGCTAGATTGGTCTTGTTAGGCATCGCAAGCGCGCCGCAGTCGCCGCAGTCAGCGAGGAGATTCGGAGAAATCTGTTTCTTTCCTCAACTTGCATGAGCATCAGTGGCGAAAAAACAGTCCCCGAGGGCTAGATGCGACGATATATGCTGAGCGTTGTGGACGAGCGTCCCAGAGTCGGCAACGGTGGAGTTGATGATCAGTGCTGACCAATTCTTCCCTCTTCGTCTCAGCCCTGTGGGTGGAGTGCACAATGCACTCGCGAATACCCTGGCTTGGTCTGGCTCTCGCCTTTTCGTTTGTTACACGCGCACAGAGCGAGGTAGAGACTCGCCCATCCTTCGCTGCTTGTATTTACCTGCCTTTTTCAGGGCCCTACCTCCCTCTTTGCAGGCTCCCTTATCCCCCCCTTTTCATCGCCTGCCTTCACCTCCACGAGCACGAGCGAGTCCGACACAGACTCTTCCAGCACCTCCACCAACACCTCCTCAGCCACCCCGCCGTCGGAGTCGTTGCCGTTTCCCTCCAATCTCACCATCCCAACAACCAATATTAATATCACCAACGCCTCACCACCCTTCCCCTTCAACACCAGCACATATGATTTTGGGAACACATCGAACGACGGACCGTCCCCAGGCATCATCGCCGCCATCGCCTCCTGCACCACACTCGCCGTCGTCTTCTTCGCTTTCCTCTCCTATTACTGCTGCTGCCGCCGCCACCCGCGCCGCGCCCCGCTCCTCTTCCACCCGAAAGCATCTTCCTCCACCTCCATTGCGCTCTCCGCCCCGCCAAAGCACACCCCGCCACTCGACGCGGAACAGGGGCGCGCAGATCTCGAGTCCGAGGTCGAGGACCTGCGCAGAAAGGTTCGTTTTTATTCATTTTGTCAACATCAGACCCCTAATTGCGGGCCTTCAGGTCGCACGGCTGGAGGCGGAGCGCATCGCCGCGGGGCTCCCGCCCAGCCTCGACGACTCGGCGGCGGCGCGCGCGTATGTGCTCGGGGAGAAGGACGAGGCGGCGGCGCGCGCCTATACAGCGGGGCTGGCGACGATGGGCGAGCTCAAGGGAGACGGCGTGCGTGATCCGCCACGGCACAACCGCGCACGGAGCGAGATGGGGCCGCCGCCACCACGGTATGAGGGGTGATGGCTTTTTTGGGTCGGCGGGACATTTTTTTCGCTTTCTTCCCCGTCGGTTGGAGATGGCACGACGGGAGGGGTGGGTGGAGCGAGAGGAGGGTATACCATACATGCATAAGCTTTCACTCGTTGACACTACATACAATGTATCCAAAACACCGCTTTGGCTTGATTCTCGTAGATAACTAATAACAACGGCCTCGCCGGGCACTTGAACGTTGGAAGTTTCACATTCACAACTCTAACTTTCATAATGTTCCTTCGTCGAATGTATGAGACTATAATATTGACCGCGAGCCATAAGGTAGAATAGATACGACCGAGCAGATGGTCGCGTCTTGAAGAGAGGCAGCGGCACAAGGCGCTCGAAGGCTCGGACCATCTTTCAAAGTTCTTTCGGAAGGCACCAGTCAGTTGCGCACGAAAACCCAGAGCAACGAAACGTACATACATCCACAAGCAGGAGCTCGTTCGTCTTGCGACGTCCATCCATCCAGATACACCGCGAGGAAGGGGAAGGTCTTGAGCTCGCGGCGCAGCGCAGTCTTGAGCTTACGGTTCAGCGCCCTGGGCTCGTTGAGCGTCGGCGTGCCGTTTGTTACGAGATTTGCGGAGTATTGTATTTATTACCGCAGCTCGGCGCGTCGATGCCAACGCGCTCGTTGCGCGCGGTCCTGGGTCAGAGCTTGTACATAAGGATCTTCAGCGTGCCCTCCGCACGGTAGCCAGACTAAAGACGCAGAGATATTTCCTGTGGGCGGCATTTTCTCGGGAAGAGAGCACGCAGACGTCCAGATCTAGAATGTCCGGCAAGTACGAGTCTACGGCGAATGATCCCGGCGCTGCGTATCGACGAGAAAGCTGGTTGGAATTTCTCGCAGCTCGGCGCGTCGATGGAACCGACTCTCCCGTTCTCGCTCGCAGTCCTGGGCCTGACTCGGGGTTTGTACATGGCGTGCCGTTCGCAGCCGTAGGCCCAATTTTGAGAGTAGCTATGCAGAGTAAAGATGCAGAGATATTTCGTGTGGGCGTACGTTTCAGAGAACATGGAGTCTGTCGGAATGATCGACCCAAAAATGGCGAGGAATTTAAAAGCTTTTGGACCCAAATATCTAGAGGCAGGACTCATGATGAGGTGATTTGGGTAGGCGGCGCGGGGCTCGAGAGCTGGAGAGCGATGGATTTGGAAAAGGTCATGGTGGAGGAAAGAAAGAGATGTTTGTTTGTTTGTGGGCCAGTGTCTCTCAGACGACGACGACGACTCCACGATACCCCCGGTTTTGCATTGGATTCTGGAATCCTGTTACAAGAATCCTATTAGCTTACAAGACATACTGGGTTCGTACAGTTCAATATTATTCAATGGCTAAGGCTACTAGCGATGTTTTTTTTTTTGCTCTTGCTCGTGTCTATTCTCCCCTTCTTCAAGGCTCTGTAACATGCACGGCCGACATTCTGTTTATTGAATCTCTAGTATGTCTGGTACACATCCGCCACCAATACCCCGAGTCTCTACACGACGCCGCACTTTCTTTCTGTGCCTTTCACGGTTCTTCGTGTCATTCCCTGGACCTAGGCTCCTCGCCTCTCCCTGACATTTGGATTTCCGAGCGGAGGAGCTCGCTGCACCCCGTAGTGAGGAAGCACATACATCCCAAGTCATCCATTACGCGCAAGGACTAGTCCAGCCATACGTTTTAAGAAACTATGGTACATTCATATCAAGATACCAGTTTGAAAAATACACGTTCACTTCCTCGCAAGCGCCAGTGCGAGACCCGCACAAGCTAGGCATAAAACTGCAAGAAGGATCCACCATACGACATCGAGGGGAGAGCTCTTTAACTCGATCTTCATTTCGAATCGCGTGCCCACGTCGGCTTTTTCTATGGCTGGCACCTCCGCTTGTTTTTTCGGCGCCACTTCCTGCTGGGCGGCCCCGAACGTCTTGAGCTCGGGCGTGGAGGCGGACGCGCCTGCGGGCTCTGGTGGGTAAGGCTGGATTTCCTCTGCTTCGCACTGTGAAATCCTACTCCGATGATATCCGTGGTCAATCTCCGTCTGTGCTGCGAAGACGAGCGCCGCGCCCTGGGAAACAACTTCTTCACAACTCGGTCCGCTTCCCTCCTCTGCATCCCAAAATTCCGAGTCACTCTCTGCCTCATCCTCCCCTTCCTTCGAGACGAGTCTTTCCCGAATAAGAGCGCACTCGGAAGCGGCGGCTGATGAGCCCTCCGCATCTCCTTGAGCTGACAGGTACTCTGCGAGCTGTTCCAACGCATCGCCAAGAGTCGGGAAGTGGTGTGGCAGCTGGTCGGCCGCCCCCTGCAAGAGGCTGATGGCCTCTTTCACAACTGTGATGGATTCGTCGAAGCGGCCAACGTCCCAGTATCTTGAAGCGAGATTTCGGAGGCCGTCTGCGAGGGACGGAGTATGACAGATCGCCAGCGATGCCAACTCGCGGTACTCCTCGACCGCCTTCTCGGCATTTACCAGCGCTTCGTCTCGATGCCCTAAAGTAGCGAGACGAAGTGATAACGTATGGAACGCCGTTGAGGAAAATTCCTGAGGCCGATAGTGGTCTGGGCAAAACCCGCGCCATGGTGGTCCCGCATATATCGCGGCTGCTTCTTGGGCAGCTGCAAGGCCCTCCTCCGCCCGCCCAAGTGTTGCAAAGCAATTAGACAGGGCGATGAGTGCATGGGCAACGGCGAGTCGTGGCTTGAGTTGATGGGGACGAGATTTGCGAAATTCTCGACATTCGCTAACTGCGTTGACCGCAGTTTCGAGGGCACTTTGGGTCTGGCCTACCTCCAACTGTGTGGCAGATAAATCCGAAAGCAGAAAATACGATATCCAGTCGAACTGTGGAACATCCGAGGCACTCTTCAAATGCGAAGTGCTCCTTTCAAGTAGTGCCAGAGCCTGTTCTTTTCTGCCAGTCTGTCGAAGAATGAAAGATTCCACGACAATGAGGAGCCAGTTGAGATTAGTCTTGTTGCCATCACGGGGGTCCGATCGGGCTAGAAAGTTGTTACGTAATCGCGGAGTTTGAATTTCGTCGCGACTCATGTTCAACCAAAAACGCGTCTTTTCATTTGAATTCTGAGCGGATGAGAGCTCTATATGTGAGTATGAGAATCTGCGGCTTTAGACCTTTCATCCTGCTTTCCTAGCTCTCAGTATAGATCACAGGAATCGGTGTGACAGAGTGACTGATCGGTGACGAGCCGTAGCACCCTTGGACCGAAATTCGTGCTGAGGGTAGAAAAAAAATGCAGAAAACAATCAAATCCCATATATTTCAGAATATGTGTACGATTTGGGCGTGCATTATATCCTCAGGGTAGCAGAGCCTCGAGCGTACGATTGTGCGATGAGATTTCAAACTCCGCAATTACGTAACAACTTTCTAGCCCGATCGGACCCCCGCGATCGCTAACAGACTTTAACAAGCGAGGTACGAGCTTCATTTGTTAAAGCGTCTGTCTACGAGAGACTAAGTTGAGATATGGTTTATGGTCCTGACTCTGCGCAACGTCACGAAGAACGAATTCTGCTTCAGGAAAACGGCCCATGTCGGCCAAGATGTGGGCCAGAAGGCCAAGCCAGTGAACTTCCGAGTCGGTCTGAGGTGTGGTTAGTGACCGGTTGTAGTGGCGGACAGTATCTTGAGTGATTGCTAGTGCATCGCTGAGACATCCCGTTTGTCTCAGCGTGCTGCAGTAGTACCACAGAACACCGTTGAAAATCCAGTTTATCGATGATGAAAGCGAAGAGTCGATGTTTTTTCGTGACCAGACGACAAGCTCAGTAAACGGCTCCAAGATGAGCAGACGCTCTCGGTGAGAAAGCTCCATAATGACCCGAGAAATGTCCATAAAGGTGAGCCAATAGGCGATCCAATCGTTATCGGACTCCAAAGTAGGAGATGACATTTGTTCACGTAGCACTGGAAGGGCTATTTCGAAGTGCGTTTGAATCAAATGTCCGATGAAGATCTGAATGGCATCGAAGCTCCCAGACCTGCAGTATGCACGAATAGCACTTTCCACCACCCAGTCGTCGATCCATGAAACAGAAATGCTTTTGTCCATAAACGGTGGTCCATCACTGGGTTCTAGGAACAGCCGTAAATCTTTCATGGCTGCAGTATCGTGGTTGAAAAAACATGCGTGAGCGTAGAGTATTAGAACGAATTGTACCGAGAATTCCCGTGGATAGATGTGCGAAAGGCTGCCATACAAAATGACAGCATCTGCGAGAGAGTCTTGGGGTAGTTCTCCTGCTTCCGCCATTTTGCACACGTTGTTGAAAAATGCATCGATGTTGCTTCCAGAGGGAGGAGGTATTGCCCCTGCAAAACGGGCGACAACCTCTAGGCCCTCCTTTGAAGCCAGGAACGCCTCATGATGCTGAAAGGCATCTGAAAGGGCGGCACTGAGACAGAAAAATGATTGAGCGCATTTGGATGCTTGGAATTCGTATTCTGGGTATTGAAGAGCCCAGTTAGGCTCAGTCGATGCCATTTGGAAGGTCTCCGGTAATAGTGCCCGGCTTAAGGCGAGAGCCTCCTGGGCGACAGAAATAGCAGCATCGATCTGGCCCGCTGCACGGAGGTTGGTGGAATGAGTATTCAAGGACACCAATAACAGCGCCCGATTGTCCGCATGCGGTGTGCTCTCAGACGCAAAATGACACCAGTAAACCGACTGTTCGCTGGCTTGAACAGCGAGCTCATGTCGCAACTGATACTGGTATCGATCTGAGAGGTGGCCGAGAGCAAGAGCGAGCCTTGGTAGACATCCCACAAAATTTTCCCGTGACGTCAAGTGGTGAAACACTTGAACCGCCAGCGCATCCGAGGCTGTTGCTTCCGACTGCATACCCAAACAAGACAGCTCTGCCCCGAGATTTAGCAGTATTTCTGTAGCATACTTCGTAGAAAGCGCGGTCGGGTGATCCTTGATTTGCAACATGACCGTCAGGATTTGTTGGAGTATGTGCAAATTCGATTTGGGTCGTAGGAAGACGATTTGCAGGGGCTCTTCCACGGGATCCCAATGGGGTTCTTTAGATCGAAAGTAGGCGGATGCGGTGTACTTTTCAAATGCATCAATGAGGTGCATGGCCTGCAGGGAGAGAAACTGTGATTCGATCGATTGGTGGCCTGGGTCCTTCGGGGAGTGAGTAAGTATCTACTGCCAGTAAATGAGATGGGAACCTACTGAAGCGACTATTTCCATCGTGCGGTTCATCACATCATGTCCAAATTGAGTCTGGACTAATACACGAGTCACCATTCCCTCAAGACGTTGTAGCTTCGCTTGGTGCTCCACGGAATTGACGATCAACCTCTGCTCGACTCGAACAGAGGTATTTTCAATCCGTGCAGAGGTATGCTCAATTCGAGCGGCAGAAAATACCTTTACACTCCATTAATCCAGAGACCTTTTCTGGGATGGAGAGGCTCACCGTAAATTGCATGTAGCATTTTTTGACATGCTTGTTCAAACATTTGACCTGGGCCTCGACATCTTCACGCTCCAGCCAGCTTTTGAGTTGAGACTGCAGGCCACGAAAGCCTGAGCGAGGTTCTGGGGCAGAGATCTTTTGGGTGACGGAAAGAACATGGAGCATGTCCCTGAGAGAAGGCTCCGAGTTCATGTATGGACTGGCTCCAAGCATAATATATACTCACGCCTTGAGATTTCCGAGGGCATCTAACAACTCCTGCGCCTGGAAATTATCTTCATGACCTCGCGAAAGGTTGGCTAGCTGTGCCAGCGTGCCCAGAGTATCATCGACAACTTCCTGTATGCGTCTTCGATTCTCCCTGACCTAAAATTCTTCAGTAAGTGCGAATGAATTCTCGAGCGGTAGACGCACCTTTTCTATGGAGCGTTTGATGTTCTGTCCCACATCAATGAGGTCTTTTATGAAGGTTGCGAGCGTAATGATGGTCGTGGTGATTGTAATAGGGTCTGCCATATGCACGAATACAGAGCCAGGGAGAGATGGTGGGTGTACAAGAGGAAGGAGGAGCCAGTGTTAACAGCATTTTACCGCCCTAAGAAGCGCCTTTAAAAATAGTGCGTGCCACCAGTGCAGTGCCAGTACAATATTTGGGGCAGTGGGTGTCGGAGGTGAGAAGGACAGCTCGGGCTCTAGGAGTGTACTGATTCTTGGTCGAATTCCGCTTACGACCAACTTACAACGCGGCTGTCAGAGTTCTGAAGGGCCCAGGTTCGATAATTATCATCTATAGTCGGGAATCGGGAGAAACGAGAATCGCAAATCCACTCTCTAGCATAGATTGAGACCCCGTTGAGCGCAAGATGAGCAATAGAGGCACCGAATGATTTTCATCGAGACCAACCAAGCAAGGCAAAAACCAAGGACTCCAGAATTTAGATTAGATTAGACGCATCTGCACCGCCACCTGCAAAAGCTACAGCAACTCACCACCTTCCCCCGCTCAACGATATGCTACTGAATGCAGTCATACCAGTGAGTCGCCTTGTCTTGTAGTAGAGACGCATACTGACGACCCCCGCGGCAAATCGCGCCACGCGAAGAACTATAGTGGCTCCGGGGCGCTTCGAAGCGCCGCGGGCAATACTCCGAGGTCGACTTTCCGCGCCAGGACCCGGCGGCGCACGACGAGCGCCTGACGCCGAGCAAAGCGATGCGCCCGATTGCGGAGCGCTATGTGACCGCTGCCGTGGTGCAGCGCCGGCACATGACGGGCGACGACTTGTACCTGAGCAGCAGCGGCAACGGCAGCCCGACGTGCAAGCCGATACCGCGCAGCCTGACGGGGGGCAGCCCGCGGCTGTATGGCGGAGACAGGAAGAGTGTGTAAGGTGCGCCTGTCTGTTCTGAGATTCTATGCCTTTATTTGAGGCTTTCGTTATTTGCATGTTCCCTTTTTCCCCCTTCCCAGATCGACTTGCCTCCACCGTGACCAACACGAGCACGAGCAGAGCACGAGCTAGTCCAGCACAAACTCCAGCTTTTCCACACACCTCCTCGGCCACCCCGCCACCGGAGACGTCGGTGTCTCCCACCGATCCCACCATCCCATTAACTGCGCCAAGCAACATCGCCGACCCTCAATACCCTTCCCCGCCGCGACCAGTCCCCAGGCATCATTGCCTCGCCTCCTGCACCGCGCTCGCTGTCGTCTTCATCGCTTTCCTCTCCTACTATTGCTCCGAGCCGCGCCCCGCTCCTCTTCCACCCCAGCGCATCCTCCTCCACCCCCTTTGCGCTCTCCGCCCCCAAAGCACACCCACCACTCGACGCGGAACAGGGGCGCGCAGATCTCGAGTGGATCTGCGCAGAAAGGTTCGTCTTTATATTGTCTAGATCCCTAATTGCGGGCCTTCAGGTCGCGCGGCTAGAGGCGGAGCGCATGGCCACGGGGCTGCCGCCCAGCCTCGACGATTCGGCGGCGGCGGCGCGCGCGTATGTGCTCGGGGAGAAGGACGAGGCGGCCGCGCGCGCCTACACGGCGGGGCCGGCGACGATGGGCGAGCTCAAGGGCGATGGCCTGTGCGATCCGCCGCGGCATAATCGCGCACCGAGCGAGGTGGGCCCATCGCCGCCGCAGTACGAGAGGTGATGGAATTTTTTTTGGTCGGTGGCATTTTTCGGTTTCTTCCCCGTCGGTTGGAGATGGCACGACGGGAGGGGTGGGCGGAGCGGGAGGAGGGTATATCATGCATGCATAGGCTTTCACTCATTGACATTACATATAATGTATCCAAAACACCGCTCTGGCTTGATTCGCGATTCGTGTCGTAGATAACTAATAACAATGGCACTCCGGGTACTTCACATTCACAACTCTCGCATTTATAGTATTCCTTCGTCGCATGAAGCGCAATGTACTAGAACGACAAATATGAGACGATAATATCTACCGCGAGCCATACGGTAGAATAGAAGTGTGGACGGCGGAGTACAGATGGCTGTGTCCTGAAGAGAGGCGGCGGGACGCTCGAGGGAGCAGGCCTTTCGGAAGGCGTCAGTCAGTTCCGCATGCAAAATGCGGAGAGTATAAAAACCAGAGCAAGGAAACGTACATCCACGAGCAGGAGCTCGTTCGTCATGTGACGTCCATCCATCCAGATACACCGCGAGGAAGGGGAAGGTCTTGAGCTCGAGTGCAGCGCAGTTTTAAGCTTACGGTTCAGCACCCCGGGCTCGTTGAGCGTCGGCGTGCCGTTCGTTGCGAGATTTGCGGATGTCGCCGAGTATTGTAATTATTACCGCAGCTCGGCGCGTCGATGCCAACGCGCTCGTTGCGTGCGGTCCTGGGTCAGAGCTTGTACATAAGGATCTTCAGCGTGCCCTCCGCACGGTAGCCAGACTAAAGACGCAGAGATATTTCCCGTGGGCGCAATTTTCTCGGGAAGAGAGCACGCAGACACCCAGATCTAGAATGTCCGGCAAGTACGAGTTCTGCGACGAATGATCCCAGCGCTGCGTATCGACGAGAAAGCGTGTTGGGATGATTCTCGCAGCTCGGCGCGTCGATGGAACCGACTCTCCCGTTCTCGCTCGCAGTCCTGGGCCTGGCTCAGAGTTTGGACATAGGGATCTTCAGCGTGCCGTAGGCCTAGGTTTAACAGTAGCGAACCGAGAGAGTCAATACGCATAGATATTTCCTGTGCATGGGCGTTCTCGGGCAGAGAGCAGGCGAGAATATCCTTATAGTCCGGCAAGTTGTGCAACAAGTGGTCTGTGGCGAAAGATCCTGGCGTTGCGCATCGACCTCAAGATGAGGAGGAAAGCTTTGAACCCAAATATCTATAGGCAGGGCTCGGGACGAGGTGGTTTGGGTAGGCGGCGCGCGGCGAGAGAGGAGCGCTGGATTTGGAAAAGGTCATGGTGGAGGGAAAGAAAGAGATGTTGTTTTGTTTGTCTCTCTTTCTCATATGACGACGAGTCCGATACAAAAACTCTTATCGCTCGATACCTTGCAATTGGATTCTGGAATCCTGATACAAGAATCCTACTAGCTTACAAGACATACTGGGCGCCATACTTCGTACAGTTCGATATTATTCAATGGCTAAGGCTACTAAGTAGCGATGTTTTTTTTGCTCTTGCTCAAGTCTACTACTTCTGTTTATCGAATCTCTAGTATGTCTCCTTGCATCCGTACACTCCGCCACCAGTGCTCCAAGTCTCTACACGGCGCCACACTTTCTTTCTGTGCCTTCTTTGCGTCATTGCTCATTTACCCGTTGAAACACGGCCGCAACGGCCGTTCCACGGGTTCGATATTCCCACGCTCACAGAGACCGATTTATGGGGAGGTTGCCCTCTGAAATACACTATAGATGTATTAGTACTTCACCTCCATCTCCGTGGATAGGACCGGAAAGACCTGGCATCAGCACTCGCCATCGTTACACCGAAGGGCCGTTGTTGCGCGATATTCCTCCGCTTAATCTACACAAACATGGGGCTAGAAATCTATGCACCGCCATCTATGCAGGTGTGGCCCCGGGGTTGGGGGCGGCGCGGAGGTGTGGGTTTTGTTTAGCTATGCACTCACCTTCTCCTACACCAATCAATATTTTACTAATAACTTCATCCCACACTAACCGAGTGAAAATTTGAAGAGAAGAATGCATTCAAAACGCATCGTTTGTGAATCGGACCTTAAATCGGACTCATCCGGAGTTTTAAAAAGGAATACTGCCATGCGTAAGCAATGGCCTACAGACCACGTAGCGTAGTAATCGAGCGCGACGGAAGATCACCCAAACAAAGATGTATACAAAGGTCGCTCCCATCTGACGTTCGACGGCGGAAAATGTGAATCTAAATGGTGTGTCCATGCTTTTTTCGTCTCGATCAAAGATTATCCCGCAGAGCCTGTCAGCCTGGAGAACGCGCAAGGATTCTCGGCTTGCACCGAGGTCTTCACGGCTCGGTCAGCTGCACTCGGATTCCTGCTATATTCTGAACCACTTCCTCGATGTCCGGCCGGGTTTTGGGAAATAGACCCAAGTAGTCCGTCACGTATTCCCAAAGAGTTTCGGACATTGTGAACGGCCGGTCAGGCAGCTCGCCTGCGATAATTTTGAGCATTGCCGCGCCCTCTGAAATTTGGGAAAACGGAGGCCGGCCAGTGTAGAGCTGTGCTAAATTAATAATAGAATTAGTGCTGTCCATAATTATGATATCCAAAATTATGATTTGAATACATATGATTAAATACGGATATGATACGGCAAAATGAGGTCTCACAGAATATGAATACAGAGGAATATGATATGATATAATATGCATATATTATGATATCGGAAACGCGTATTCATCGTATTCTTGGCGTATCGTGGTCTTTTCTGGTGCACTAGTGGAGACCCTTTAGTTGGCCACTTGAATCCCAGCAGTCAGGTACTTAATAATTTGACAGAGTTTGTGGTGGAATATGACCTCTGGGCCATGTTCATACCAAATTGTGGGCGGAGTTGAGGTACGGATCAAGAGTTATGGCGTGTTTGATTCTGATCCGATATGTGAGACATCATTTTCTTGACATCACTGTTGCCGTGTACACCATTTCTCTAATCCGCGACTTCTGGGGCTCAATAATATACTTCCTGAATCCAAGGCATTCAGCTCAGATAGGATAAACAACTAAGGCCACCCTCACGCCTGGGCTATACAGCGGAGAAGACTGATCTCTCGCATCTTCAGCGGGACAAGATGGCCACCTCATACCACGCGCCGACAGGCTCCTGCTACAGGTCTGGAAATTTGTGAGGTTCTTCAGGACAGCTGTTAATTGCATTCCCATATACTATCGGCGACCCATTTCTTTTCTTAGACCCCACCCATTGTCCATTCACCCCGAACACAGAAGTTCTGTTGTACAAATGTCGGAAATTTCTGGAGGAGCCAGAGGCACCCATCCCAGGGGTTATGTATCAGGGTATGTACAGATCCTTTTTGGGAACCTGCGGTTTGCGTTTCATGGGCCTTCCTAGTCTGTTGGTTACCGCGCCATCACAAGTGGTACTCTGCACTATCACGTAATCAATCACGTTTTCGTTGCCTGCGCAGAATTTCGAGACGCGTAGCCCGTTCCTCAACGTGTGATATGCCATTCTGAAGAAGCTAAAATATATATTTGATCATATAATTCACTAGTGCCTGGTGGATGTAAGTGTTTTTGTCTTTTCAAACTCGGCGCGCATTTTTGGCGGGGAAACAAGCACAAATCAACGGTGCATCCATTTTAGCCATTGAGGGTCGCAAAAGTTCTTTGAAGCACATCTTAATCAATTATAAACCCTTCAAGAAAGTTTCAAAGCCACCCGGGTGTCACAGTCGCATCTAGCGTTGCGAAACGCACAAAATAAGGCGTGTTGTTTGGTTGTGCATCCGTGATCGTTATATAACAAGTCAGGCAACCGGTTATCAAGGCGCGGTAACCAACAGACTTCAGTGAATGAGGTACAAGTTAGATCCACTAAAGCGTCTGTCCCCTGAGAGACTAGGGCCTTCCTAGCTTGGTTCACCTATACACCGGTCATTTTAATTCTGTACAGAACGACTCTAAATTTAGCATTGCTACCGACCTGGGCACCACAAAAAATATAATATTCGCGAATAATTAAAATATATTCAGATTATATTTGATACGGTAGATTATGATACGATGAAAATAGATACAGATACGATACGACCCCAGAGTGAGTGATATGATACGGATATAATACGATACGCCAAAAATCGTAATCATATCATATCTGGACAGCACTAAATAGAATCACCAAAATCCATGGATAAAATCACCCACCTCGAGACACACCCACCCAAACGCGTATACATCACTTGCAGGTGTCCGACGGAATCGCAGGCCAAAGCGATCGGGATTGAGAAGCTCAGGTGCCATCCAGCAAAGGGTGCCTGCTCGACATCAGCCTTTTCACAAAAAACTTGTGGAGGTTTCGGGCTTGTTTGGGCTTGTGAGTTTGTTCACAACTTGACAAGCCCAAACAAGCTCACAAGCCCACAACCTACATTAAGTATTTAAATACAGACGAATAAAGGTATAATTAAATAAAATTAATCTAAGAACTCGTGCATATGATGGTCTGCGTAGCGGTTAACAAAATATGTATCAAATGCATCCAGCGATTCTGAAAAATGGAAGTCCTCTGGGAGCGCTGCCATCCCATAGACACCGATTAAGTGGGCAGCACGAGCAATGGAATCTACGGGGATGACTGCCATTGTCAAGGCCCCACGTTCGCGCTCAGGCTCCACCACCCACATTCCGGTATCGGGATCCGGGGCGACTCCGACGGGGACGAGCCAGTTCACGAGCGCGCACTCATAGTCCTGACCCTGAAAAACGAAGGAAAAAAAGAGGCGCACACGCCCGATAATGATGCCGCCCATCACTGGGCCTCCGACATCAATCAGGACCGTGTCGCGTCGCGCGTAACCGTGCCAATGCGGATTCGATCGTATCCGCTCGCGGTACATGCCATCAGCTCCACCGAGGTCGCTTGGCGCATAGAAACGCGCGACTGCCGAGTGGTGTACAGATATGCGACCTGCAAAAGCAGGGCAGGTTTCGAGAACAGGGAGAGCACCGTCATCAATTGGACCGTGTACTTCTGCATGCAGAAATTGGCGAAAGAGGAGAGGGAAGTCGGGCTCGCCGATGTAGGCTGCTAGCGCTAGAAGGTATTTTGGATATCCACGTTCTGCAGGTTGTCGTCAGCGCAGAAAATCGAAATGTCCCGTACAAAGTACGAACCTGGGGTGGCCGATAATTCGATGTCCGACAGCGACCTTGGGCCATGCATAACACCGTCGTCATTGTCCTCGTTCTCTTGATCCTTCTCGGCAGCGGCAGTAACAGCCGCAACCTGTGGTTGCTGACCGGCCAAAACCATCGCGGTGTACGATGATGTCGTGCCTGTCATCATGCCGCGGATGGTGAACTCATGGCTGGCTGCGGCGAGTTTGTCGAGGCGGGTGAGGGTGACCAGCATCTGAATGAGCGCCTTGTACCGGCTCGAACGACGCCAAGGCTCCTTCACGGCCTTGATGTGCTTCGATTCCGTGATCGAAGAGCACAGCCCATTTGGCGACCCGAAGAGGCGAATAAAACGAATGTAATGAATAAGGGAGTGCTGGCGGGGAAGGGAAATGTCGACACGGACACCACACTGGATGAAAATTTCGCGATATTGGTGAAAGCGGCCCAAAGCGGCTTGGATTCGAGGGAGATCGTCAGCGGTGATGGCGTTGCGGCGGACCAAGTAGCAGAAGTCCATAAATGCAGCTAAGCACTTCACCATGTCTGAAGGGATGTATCCAGCCACGGCGGCGAGATAAATCTGTACAAAGGTTAAGACCGATAGAGGGTGAAATAAACACAACCAAACACACCTTCATCAACGCTTTTGAATCGTCCCCCGTCCACTGGCTGAAGTCACGGCCATCGGGGAAGCGGCGGAGACCTGGGAACTCAGGAACCGCCGAGACCCTGAGGAATGGGTGTCAGTAGTGCAATACAGCAAGAAGAAATAAGTACCTGCGATCAATATCTTGAATAATCTCAAGGGCGCGCTTCTCTCCATGCTCATTGTGGAGGTAGTCATTGATCCAGGAGACGATGTGGTCCTTGAAGGTACCTTTGATGACTTGATGGAGCAGGTCGGAGGAGAGGAGTTCATGAATGTCGGCTCTGGGAAAGTCGTGGGTGAAAGGCTGCAAGGGTGGTTAGTACGGCGCGAGTCTTGGACAGAAGTACATACGACAACGTCGGCGCGGATACCATACTCGTCCCAGAGGATTCCGGGGTCGAAGCAGCGTATGAGTGCCTCGGTCTTGGTCCGAGTCCGCAGGCGGGCACCTTCAGCATTGAGGTTATTTGGATGCGCATCACACCTGTGAAAGTATATTTATTAGTCCTATCTCATGAGTGGAGAGTCGAAACTGACTTTGGGCACCAATTCTGGACTATACCGGTGAGCCAGACCTGTTCAGGATAATCGGCGATGTATGGGCCGAGCCCATATATGACTCGGCGGAAGTGCCCGTCAGGAAAGCGTACCACCTCGGGAGTTGTCATGCCGGCCTTGAGCGGTTCGAATACACACGCAAGACTCGCATGGTACATCTGACGACAGAACTTCTGGTACGCCGGCTTCGACCGATGTTTTTTGCTGGCTATGAGCAATGAACAAACAGAAACACAAGCGCAGTAAGGAGACTTACTCTTGGGGATGGCGAGAAAAGCCACAGGGAGGACACCGTTCCCGTGCCCACGACGAGCCGGCCCATTCAGAATGGCTGGGGAGTTGTAAACAGGGTGGTATTCTTGGTGGCCGGTAGCAACAGAGACGGTGGTCTTGTCGCTTCTGCCGACGACCGCAACGAAGGCGCAGCCGTGGTTGGCAGGATCGGCAGTGATGAGGTCCTTAAATATAATTGAGGTCATGTAAATGATTCAAATAGATCGCACTTACCGCCTGCTTCCACGCCCAATCACCGGACATTAGGTTTGACCAGACACGGCTGCCGCTGTGGTTAAATTGGCGATACGGGACAAGGTCTACTTGATCCTTGAATGCAGATGTCGCCAATTGCTGATGCAGTACCTGACGAACATCGCGCGTACAGAGCTCGTATTCCTGGGTCATCCACCTCGGCGGAGTCCCTGGCGGCAAGGGACCATTGTAGCGAATGAGGTAGGTCTTCCATGGGGCGTCACCGTGCCTTATCTTGTCGATTGCAGCATATAACTCGGTCGCATTTGCCCACGGAGCAGATCCGCCAAATTCCATGACCGAGGCCGCCCAAATGTCGAGAGCGGTGTCAATATTTCGCTCAGAACTTTGCTGCTCGACGAAGTGATATTGGGCGAAATCAAATTCAGCGCGGGAGCCGAAGGGGCTCCAAGCATCTGCAGATTGACCATCTGCGGGCGGTGGCAGTGGTGGTGGAGGAGCTGAATATGGGGGGAGGTACGAGCCATCTGCACGGCAGGGAAGGGCTGAAAGTGCGCATTAGACAGATCCAGAGCTTGAAGGATGAACATGCCGTTTGCAAGTGGGTGATACTGACGCTGAAAGCTATTCTCATCGTCATCTTCAGGCGCTGGCGTAAACTCGCGATGCTCCGATTTTTGGTGACGAGAAAGGCCTCGAGGAGAAGTAAAAGTCCGTAGGCATACGGGGCATGTGTAAGAAACGCCGTGGGGCATAGGAGCCTTAATAGGAGGGGTCGTTAAGATGAAAGATGACTTAGAAACTGTATCGTTGCAATGTTTGTAGAAGATACAGAGAAAAACATACAACATCAAGTGAAAAAGTCGTCCTGGCCTTCGTCGCTGCAGATGGATCCTCCACCTCCTGCCCCTCCTGCTCGTGGTACTGGCCGTGGTCGGGGTCGTCCTCGCGGCGCACGTGGTGCATCCAAAGCTGTCCAGGGCCGCCCCCCTGCGAAAACCAAACGCACCCGTTCTGACGCGGACTCCGACTACGAATCTCCCGTCAAACCCGCTACCAAAAAAAGAAGGAGGCGCCGCCACTTACGCTACGAAAGCCATCCTCGCGGGAAGGTCGGGTCCTCAACCCCGGTGCCCCCGACGCCACGAGGAGCAAGCGCACTGGCGAGGAGATGGCCACTGCGAGGGCTATCCAAACCGAAATTTTGCACGATATCGAGCAGCAGCGGGAGCAGGCCATTGCGGAGATGGCTGCCCTCGATGCGGCCCAAGACGAGGCGGCTGCAGAGGAAGAGGACCAAGCTGTCTTCAGTCTCGACGACCTCCCGGCCCAGCAGGCTGACAACACCATGGATGTCGACAACTCTGAAGTCACAGCTGATGACGAGAAAACAATCCTCGAGTTTACTGACGAGGATTTCCAGCGTGCCGAGGACGACGATGCTTATATGTCCGTCGGGGAATACGAAGAGAAGCCCAAGGTATGCATGCATGAGTTGTAGCCTGAGTAATTCCTCCACTGATGTTTTTCAAGGCGAAAGTCCCGGCTCGTGCTCGGAAAGCACCCACAGCACCCAAGAAGCCCAGACTCCCGAAAGTCGCCAAGGGTGATACTCGAAAAGAGATTGAGGTGCAGACCAAGGCTCTTGCGGAGGCTAAAAGCGCGACGATGCCAGCGGTCAAGAAGAAAGGTGTCCAGAATAGGTAAGCACCCTTAGTCTCTCACGTCCAACTATTATAAGTCCACTCTCTCACCACTGCCGTACAAGTGATGCGGCTGCTGCGTCGACCAAGGCTGGTATATCGAAACGATACGGCGTGGCTTCCAAGGCTCCTGCGGACATTTTCTCCTCCCGCTAGTCCCAAACTGGGTGGCTTGACCGATGATGATGCTGCTGCAAGTCGTCCGATGTTCGCCGCCCCTGATGGGAAGGTATTGGGGCGCGTTAACGAGGTGAGCATCTTATTTAACCATCGAATTGTCGCTGAGCGAGCTCATTTACAGCTCATATCATTGGCGAGCAGCTCCGACTTCGACGAAACCCCAAGCAAGGTATCGCAGATCCCGCCCGCTCTACAAAAGCTTGGCTTCAAAGTAACACCGAAGCTTCACGTGAAGAAAGAGCTCAAGATGCCCAGTCTCAGCCTTGAAATGTCGACCCCGGTAGCTGTCAAACGTGAAGATTCTTCGGGCACCTTTACGCCCGAGTCCCATGCCGATGTCAAGCGCTTGCCTGCATTCATTGCCCACATGTGGGAGTCTCATTTTCTCCCGGCCCTCTATGCTACTCTGGATCATTCTGCGAACCCTATGCTATTGGGGGCCAAGGGTGGATCATCTGACTCAGCAATTGCCGCTGTGGCTGATATTCAGGCTATCGTCGACGCGGTTGCGCCCGGTAACACCTTTATTGTCAAGTGGGGTGACCAAATATGTTCCCATGTACGTGTTTCTCTCCCCGTCGTGATAAATTCACTTACCGCAATCCACGTAGGCTTGTGACAGACTTCGAGAGCGCCGATCCCGGATAGGCCGCGGCGCGATAACGGCGACCGAAATTTTATTCAAGTCTCGAAAGCTAACGACTCCCGCAGCCATCAAGGTGTACGCCAACTATGCAGCTGAACGGGATGGTGCAGGATTCTGGAAGATTCCTACGCCCCAAAGCTGCAACGTGGGGCAAGGCAATCCGGGATACATCGTAAGTTGGTCTCAATTTTTCTCCTGCAGAGCAAGATTAACCAATTTATGCACAGAAGCCGACGGGCTATTTGGAGTCGCCGATCATGATTGCCACGCTCACCCCATTCCTTAGCGATGTCAACTTTACGATCCCCGAGATCCGTCGCGATGGATCGTTCGACGCTAGTGAGCTTCCGAGTGGTCTCTTAGCTCTGGCGGGTGGAGCGGTAAGTCCGCTAAACCCAATGTTCTGCGCGGAACTGACTACACAATAGGTACACCGCGCGCTTTCGCTTTACACAGCCGCTGGCGTCGCACCGGAGAAACTCCCGAATTTTTCAATCGAAAATTCGGGCAACCACGTCGCCGCTATTACGAATAACATCAAGCGCTTCACCTGGTCCCGATGGTCGAGCATACTAACGGCCTGCGGTGCCAATTTGATTGACTCCGGCGCGGCTCCCGCTGATTCCAATGCTTATCAAGACGACGTCTACACGCCAAGCAGCCCGTGAGTGGCGTGAATGGTATGCCCACTTGTCCATATTTAAAATTCTACTAATGCAACTTTCAGATACCTGCGCTCGCTCTCAGCACCAAAAGCTGGGGCAATTTTTTTCGCGCTTATTTCGTCATTTACATTCAATAGCAACTGCATTTTTAGGGCGGTTTAATTAATTAAATATATTGGTGTTGTCAGCTTGTGAGCTTGTCTGTCCGAGTTTTTGCACAACTTGTGAAAATCAACGCTCGTGTTGTGCTGTTGTAAGCTTTCCGAGATTTTGGGCTTTTTTGGGCTTGTTTGGGGTTGTACAACCCCAAACAACCTCGACAACTTTTTTGTGAAAAGTCTGATGGATGCGAAGTTGTTGTAGCGACAGTGGCATCCGGCAAAGAAGCCAGTCCAAAGTCTGTCAAGCAGGCGCTCCAGTCTTGAGTAATGAGTATATTTGCCTGCAATGCTGGTCAACAAAGGATTGAAAATGCAATATTGGAAAAAAAAATTACACCCCGTAGGTCACCATGAACGACGTTGCAGGAGTGAAGATACTGCAGACCAAGGGCAATTTCAGAGAGCTATAAAATAATTATTACTACCCCGAAAGAAATAATAACAACGAACGAATTTATCCACATTTCTCCGTCCATGCTCCTTGAGATATTTCAAAACAGTACCATGCTCCATCCAGGGAGAAACCATACAAAGCGACATAGGGAAGCTCTCACGGTCGATTCCTATCAAAGGCAGAATGTGTGGGTGCCGGAGGCTTTGCCATATAAGAGCTTCCCGACAAAATTGCTGCCTCCATATCAACATAAAATCAGAGGCATTTCGAAATGATGCGTACCAAACGAAGACGCCGCAGGTCAGCACCTCGCTGGAAGGTCCGCATGTGTTTTAAAGCAACAGTTTTTCCAGCATAGGACGCTCGATAAATATCGCCAAATCCGCCGCCGAAGGTTGGGTCTTGGTCTCGTTCGTTGACACCGGTAATAAAGAGGGACGATGGAAGCTTGTCGCATGTCTCGGATAGTTGAAGCAATATTTTTCTAGCCTTGGAAGTATGTTCTTGCTCGATCAGATATCCCTTATCCAGCATCTGAGAATATCCGATGAGCCGGTGGCCACGAAATGAGGAATATACACAACATTTTGGACCACATCTAGAAAATCCTGTGCCGAGTCCACGTCTAGAAGAAGTACAGCCTCTTTCTCGGACTTTGAGTCTAAAATCGTCAGAAGACGCTTTGCGACATGCTGCTCGTCTTGGTGAAGAGCCTCGCGGAGCTTTGGATCGTCAGTGATACCAAGATCTGAGGAAATCTGTATCAAAAATCAGCAATGAATAATCTTACGACAGAAAGATTTTAGACCTGTAACAACGCGCTCCGGGATTCTTGACTTTTCAGAAGGGCCAAGACCGGATCTGGTGCAGACATGGTCTCATAGTGTGTTTGCAGTGTTGAGGTGATTCTAAACTATGTTGGCTACCTTCATACTGGCAATGCAATATCACGCACGGGGAATTAAGGTAGAAGGCAGCACGGGAAATAAATGAGTACAGGCTCTACAAGCGACAGGTTAACAAGTTTCAGCGACGGAGATCCAAGCCCACCTGGTACACCAATATTTTCGGAGGGGGAGGTTGAACTTTCTCACTTCTTAATGACCTGCTATCGATAGTAGATTGGCCTGGCACTTGGATTGTGATCTGAGATAAGTGAGATGGAAGTAGATTATATAATAATATAGCAAACCTACTGAATCTGCTTCGGACGGCGATATTCCACCCCGCCGACATCCGTCCATCCGTGCTGCGATGGCGAGTGTCGCGCTCTCCGAAATGACCTCTGCACAAATCATCTCGATTCCCTCCTCTGCATCCCAATACTCCGAGTCGCTCTCCGAGTCGCTCTCTGCCTGTGCTTCTCCTTCCTTTGAGACGATTCGGAGCCTGTCCCGAATAAGAGCGCACTCGGAAGCGGCGGCCCGGGCTGATGAGCCCACTACATCTCCTTGAACCGACAGGTACTCTGCGAGCTGCTCCAACGCGTCGCCAAGAGTCGGGAAATGGTGTGGCAGCTGGTCGGACACCCCCCGCAAGAAACTGATGGCCTCTTTCAAGGCTGTGATGGATTCATCGCAGCGGTTACTGTCCCAGTATCTCGATGCGAGATCTCGGAGACCGTGAGCAAGGGACGGGGTATGACCGATTGCAAGTGATACCAACTCGCGGTATTCCTCGACCGCCTTCTCGGCATTTACCAGCGCTTCGTCTCGATGCCCTAAAGTAGCGAGACGAAGCGATAACGTATGGAACGCCATCGAGGAAAATTCCTGCGGAAGATATTCATCTGGGCAAAACCCGCGCCACGGTGGTCCCGCATATATCGTGGCTGCCTCTTGGGCGACTGCAAGGCCTTCCTCCGCCCGACCAAGTGCTCCCAAGCAATTAGACAGGGCGATAAGTGCATGGGCAACAGCGAGTCGCGGCTGAAGGTGATGGGGATGAGATTTGCGAAGTTCTCGACATTCGATAACTGCTTTTTGCGCAGTTTCGAAGGCACTTTGGGTCTGGCCTACCTCCAGCAGTGTGGAAGATAGGTCTGAAAGTAGAAAATGATATACCCAGTCAAACTCTGAAACATCCGAGGCACTCTTCAAATGCGAGGTGCGCCTTTTAAGTAGTGCCAAAGCCAGTTCTTTTCTGCCAGTCTGTCGAAGAAAGAAAGATTCCACGACAGTGAGGAGCCAATAGGGATCATCTGGACTGTCCCATTTCCTCGCAGCGTCATGGAGAACAGTTTCTGCCTCTGGAAAACGGCCCATGTCAGCCAAGACGTGGGCCTGACGGCCAAGCCAGCGAACTTCGTCGATCGGTGAGGTCTGTGACCGATTGTACCGTACATCAGACTTTTCACAAAAAAGTTGTCGAGGTTGTTTGGGGTTGTACAACCCCAAACAAGCCCAAAAAAGCCCAAAATCTCGGAAAGCTTACAACAGCACAACACGAGCGTTGATTTTCACAAGTTGTGCAAAAACTCGGACAGACAAGCTCACAAGCTGACAACACCAATATATTTAATTAATTAAACCGCCCTAAAAATGCAGTTGCTATTGAATGTAAATGACGAAATAAGCGCGAAAAAAATTGCCCCAGCTTTTGGTGCTGAGAGCAAGCGCAGGTATCTGAAAGTTGCATTAGTAGAATTTTAAATATGGACAAGTGGGCATACCATTCACGCCACTCACGGGCTGCTTGGCGTGTAGACGTCGTCTTGATAAGCATTGGAATCAGCGGGAGCCGCGCCGGAGTCAATCAAATTGGCACCGCAGGCCGTTAGTATGCTCGACCATCGGGACCAGGTGAAGCGCTTGATGTTATTCGTAATAGCGGCGACGTGGTTGCCCGAATTTTCGATTGAAAAATTCGGGAGTTTCTCCGGTGCGACGCCAGCGGCTGTGTAAAGCGAAAGCGCGCGGTGTACCTATTGTGTAGTCAGTTCCGCGCAGAACATTGGGTTTAGCGGACTTACCGCTCCACCCGCCAGAGCTAAGAGACCACTCGGAAGCTCACTAGCGTCGAACGATCCATCGCGACGGATCTCGGGGATCGTAAAGTTGACATCGCTAAGGAATGGGGTGAGCGTGGCAATCATGATCGGCGACTCCAAATAGCCCGTCGGCTTCTGTGCATAAATTGGTTAATCTTGCTCTGCAGGAGAAAAATTGAGACCAACTTACGATGTATCCCGGATTGCCTTGCCCCACGTTGCAGCTTTGGGGCGTAGGAATCTTCCAGAATCCTGCACCATCCCGTTCAGCTGCATAGTTGGCGTACACCTTGATGGCTGCGGGAGTCGTTAGCTTTCGAGACTTGAATAAAATTTCGGTCGCCGTTATCGCGCCGCGGCCTATCCGGGATCGGCGCTCTCGAAGTCTGTCACAAGCCTACGTGGATTGCGGTAAGTGAATTTATCACGACGGGGAGAGAAACACGTACATGGGAACATATTTGGTCACCCCACTTGACAATAAAGGTGTTACCGGGCGCAACCGCGTCGACGATAGCCTGAATATCAGCCACAGCGGCAATTGCTGAGTCAGATGATCCACCCTTGGCCCCCAATAGCATAGGGTTCGCAGAATGATCCAGAGTAGCATAGAGGGCCGGGAGAAAATGAGACTCCCACATGTGGGCAATGAATGCAGGCAAGCGCTTGACATCGGCATGGGACTCGGGCGTAAAGGTGCCCGAAGAATCTTCACGTTTGACAGCTACCGGGGTCGACATTTCAAGGCTGAGACTGGGCATCTTGAGCTCTTTCTTCACGTGAAGCTTCGGTGTTACTTTGAAGCCAAGCTTTTGTAGAGCGGGCGGGATCTGCGATACCTTGCTTGGGGTTTCGTCGAAGTCGGAGCTGCTCGCCAATGATATGAGCTGTAAATGAGCTCGCTCAGCGACAATTCGATGGTTAAATAAGATGCTCACCTCGTTAACGCGCCCCAATACCTTCCCATCAGGGGCGGCGAACATCGGACGACTTGCAGCAGCATCATCATCGGTCAAGCCACCCAGTTTGGGACTAGCGGGAGGAGAAATGTCCGCAGGAGCCTTGGAAGCCACGCCGTATCGTTTCGATATACCAGCCTTGGTCGACGCAGCAGCCGCATCACTTGTACGGCAGTGGTGAGAGAGTGGACTTATAATAGTTGGACGTGAGAGACTAAGGGTGCTTACCTATTCTGGACACCTTTCTTCTTGACCGCTGGCATCGTCGCGCTTTTAGCCTCCGCAAGAGCCTTGGTCTGCACCTCAATCTCTTTTCGAGTATCACCCTTGGCGACTTTCGGGAGTCTGGGCTTCTTGGGTGCTGTGGGTGCTTTCCGAGCACGAGCCGGGACTTTCGCCTTGAAAAACATCAGTGGAGGAATTACTCAGGCTACAACTCATGCATGCATACCTTGGGCTTCTCTTCGTATTCCCCGACGGACATATAAGCATCGTCGTCCTCGGCACGCTGGAAATCCTCGTCAGTAAACTCGAGGATTGTTTTCTCGTCATCAGCTGTGACTTCAGAGTTGTCGACATCCATGGTGTTGTCAGCCTGCTGGGCCGGGAGGTCGTCGAGACTGAAGACAGCTTGGTCCTCTTCCTCTGCAGCCGCCTCGTCTTGGGCCGCATCGAGGGCAGCCATCTCCGCAATGGCCTGCTCCCGCTGCTGCTCGATATCGTGCAAAATTTCGGTTTGGATAGCCCTCGCAGTGGCCATCTCCTCGCCAGTGCGCTTGCTCCTCGTGGCGTCGGGGGCACCGGGGTTGAGGACCCGACCTTCCCGCGAGGATGGCTTTCGTAGCGTAAGTGGCGGCGCCTCCTTCTTTTTTTTGGTAGCGGGTTTGACGGGAGATTCGTAGTCGGAGTCCGCGTCAGAACGGGTGCGTTTGGTTTTCGCAGGGGGGCGGCCCTGGACAGCTTTGGATGCACCACGTGCGCCGCGAGGACGACCCCGACCACGGCCAGTACCACGAGCAGGAGGGGCAGGAGGTGGAGGATCCATCTGCAGCGACGAAGGCCAGGACGACTTTTTCACTTGATGTTGTATGTTTTTCTCTGTATCTTCTACAAACATTGCAACGATACAGTTTCTAAGTCATCTTTCATCTTAACGACCCCTCCTATTAAGGCTCCTATGCCCCACGGCGTTTCTTACACATGCCCCGTATGCCTACGGACTTTTACTTCTCCTCGAGGCCTTTCTCGTCACCAAAAATCGGAGCATCGCGAGTTTACGCCAGCGCCTGAAGATGACGATGAGAATAGCTTTCAGCGTCAGTATCACCCACTTGCAAACGGCATGTTCATCCTTCAAGCTCTGGATCTGTCTAATGCGCACTTTCAGCCCTTCCCTGCCGTGCAGATGGCTCGTACCTCCCCCCATATTCAGCTCCTCCACCACCACTGCCACCGCCCGCAGATGGTCAATCTGCAGATGCTTGGAGCCCCTTCGGCTCCCGCGCTGAATTTGATTTCGCCCAATATCACTTCGTCGAGCAGCAAAGTTCTGAGCGAAATATTGACACCGCTCTCGACATTTGGGCGGCCTCGGTCATGGAATTTGGCGGATCTGCTCCGTGGGCAAATGCGACCGAGTTATATGCTGCAATCGACAAGATAAGGCACGGTGACGCCCCATGGAAGACCTACCTCATTCGCTACAATGGTCCCTTGCCGCCAGGGACTCCGCCGAGGTGGATGACCCAGGAATACGAGCTCTGTACGCGCGATGTTCGTCAGGTACTGCATCAGCAATTGGCGACATCTGCATTCAAGGATCAAGTAGACCTTGTCCCGTATCGCCAATTTAACCACAGCGGCAGCCGTGTCTGGTCAAACCTAATGTCCGGTGATTGGGCGTGGAAGCAGGCGGTAAGTGCGATCTATTTGAATCATTTACATGACCTCAATTATATTTAAGGACCTCATCACTGCCGATCCTGCCAACCACGGCTGCGCCTTCGTTGCGGTCGTCGGCAGAAGCGACAAGACCACCGTCTCTGTTGCTACCGGCCACCAAGAATACCACCCTGTTTACAACTCCCCAGCCATTCTGAATGGGCCGGCTCGTCGTGGGCACGGGAACGGTGTCCTCCCTGTGGCTTTTCTCGCCATCCCCAAGAGTAAGTCTCCTTACTGCGCTTGTGTTTCTGTTTGTTCATTGCTCATAGCCAGCAAAAAACATCGGTCGAAGCCGGCGTACCAGAAGTTCTGTCGTCAGATGTACCATGCGAGTCTTGCGTGTGTATTCGAACCGCTCAAGGCCGGCATGACAACTCCCGAGGTGGTACGCTTTCCTGACGGGCACTTCCGCCGAGTCATATATGGGCTCGGCCCATACATCGCCGATTATCCTGAACAGGTCTGGCTCACCGGTATAGTCCAGAATTGGTGCCCAAAGTCAGTTTCGACTCTCCACTCATGAGATAGGACTAATAAATATACTTTCACAGGTGTGATGCGCATCCAAATAACCTCAATGCTGAAGGTGCCCGCCTGCGGACTCGGACCAAGACCGAGGCACTCATACGCTGCTTCGACCCCGGAATCCTCTGGGACGAGTATGGTATCCGCGCCGACGTTGTCGTATGTACTTCTGTCCAAGACTCGCGCCGTACTAACCACCCTTGCAGCCTTTCACCCACGACTTTCCCAGAGCCGACATTCATGAACTCCTCTCCTCCGACCTGCTCCATCAAGTCATCAAAGGTACCTTCAAGGACCACATCGTCTCCTGGATCAATGACTACCTCCACAATGAGCATGGAGAGAAGCGCGCCCTTGAGATTATTCAAGATATTGATCGCAGGTACTTATTTCTTCTTGCTGTATTGCACTACTGACACCCATTCCTCAGGGTCTCGGCGGTTCCTGAGTTCCCAGGTCTCCGCCGCTTCCCCGATGGCCGTGACTTCAGCCAGTGGACGGGGGACGATTCAAAAGCGTTGATGAAGGTGTGTTTGGTTGTGTTTATTTCACCCTCTATCGGTCTTAACCTTTGTACAGATTTATCTCGCCGCCGTGGCTGGATACATCCCTTCAGACATGGTGAAGTGCTTAGCTGCATTTATGGACTTCTGCTACTTGGTCCGCCGCAACGCCATCACCGCTGACGATCTCCCTCGAATCCAAGCCGCTTTGGGCCGCTTTCACCAATATCGCGAAATTTTCATCCAGTGTGGTGTCCGTGTCGACATTTCCCTTCCCCGCCAGCACTCCCTTATTCATTACATTCGTTTTATTCGCCTCTTCGGGTCGCCAAATGGGCTGTGCTCTTCGATCACGGAATCGAAGCACATCAAGGCCGTGAAGGAGCCTTGGCGTCGTTCGAGCCGGTACAAGGCGCTCATTCAGATGCTGGTCACCCTCACCCGCCTCGACAAACTCGCCGCAGCCAGCCATGAGTTCACCATCCGCGGCATGATGACAGGCACGACATCATCGTACACCGCGATGGTTTTGGCCGGTCAGCAACCACAGGTTGCGGCTGTTACTGCCGCTGCCGAGAAGGATCAAGAGAACGAGGACAATGACGACGGTGTTATGCATGGCCCAAGGTCGCTGTCGGACATCGAATTATCGGCCACCCCAGGTTCGTACTTTGTACGGGACATTTCGATTTTCTGCGCTGACGACAACCTGCAGAACGTGGATATCCAAAATACCTTCTAGCGCTAGCAGCCTACATCGGCGAGCCCGACTTCCCTCTCCTCTTTCGCCAATTTCTGCATGCAGAAGTACACGGTCCAATTGATGACGGTGCTCTCCCTGTTCTCGAAACCTGCCCTGCTTTCGCAGGTCGCATATCTGTACACCACTCGGCAGTCGCGCGTTTCTATGCGCCAAGCGACCTCGGTGGAGCTGATGGCATGTACCGCGAGCGGATACGATCGAATCCGCATTGGCACGGTTACGCGCGACGCGACACGGTCCTGATTGATGTCGGAGGCCCAGTGATGGGTGGCATCATTATCGGGCGTGTGCGCCTCTTTTTTTCCTTCGTTTTTCAGGGTCAGGACTATGAGTGCGCGCTCGTGAACTGGCTCGTCCCCGTCGGAGTCGCCCCGGATCCCGATACCGGAATGTGGGTGGTGGAGCCTGAGCGCGAACGTGGGGCCTTGACAATGGCAGTCATCCCCGTAGATTCCATTGCTCGTGCTGCCCACTTAATCGGTGTCTATGGGATGGCAGCGCTCCCAGAGGACTTCCATTTTTCAGAATCGCTGGATGCATTTGATACATATTTTGTTAACCGCTACGCAGACCATCATATGCACGAGTTCTTAGATTAATTTTATTTAATTATACCTTTATTCGTCTGTATTTAAATACTTAATGTAGGTTGTGGGCTTGTGAGCTTGTTTGGGCTTGTCAAGTTGTGAACAAGCTCACAAGCCCAAACAAGCCCGAAACCTCCACAAGTTTTTTGTGAAAAGGCTGATGTATTGCGTCTTGAGTGATTGCTAGTGCATCGCTGAGACATCCCATTTGTATCAACACGCGGCAGTAGCACCACAGAATATTGTCAAAATCCCAGTTCATCGATGATGAGAGAGAGAAGTCAATATTTTTTTGTGAGTAAACGACAAGATCAGCAAGTGGCTCCAAGATGAGTAGTCGCTCTGGATGAGAAAGCTCCGTGATGACTCGAGAAGTGTTGCTAACAGCCCTGGAACAGGCGAACCAATCGTCATAGGACTCCAAAGTAGGAGTTGACACTTGTTCACGTAGCACTTGAATGGCTATTTCGAAGTGCGATTGAACCAAATGTCCGATGAAGATCAGAATCCCTGCAAACGGCCAAGAAGCGTAGTATGCACGAATAGCATTTTCCACCACCCAGCCGTCGATCCATGAAACACATGAGCTGAAATCGTCCATAATCGGTGGTGGCGAATTCAAACTGGGTTCCAGGAACAGCCGTAAATCTTTCATGGCCGCAGTATCATGGTTGAAAAAATATGCGCGTGCGTAGAGAACCAAGAGGAATTCCCTTGAGAATTCCTGTGGGTAGATGCGCGAAAGGCTGCCATACAAAATGACGATATCTGCGAGAGAGTCTTGGGGTAGGTCTCCTGTTTCTGCCATTTTGCACATGCAGTTGAAAAACACGTCGATGTTGTATCCGGGGGGAGAGGTGGGTATTGAACCGGAGAAATGTGCGACAACCGCTAGGCCCTCCTTTGAAGCCAGGTATGCCTCACAATGTCGAGAGGCATCTGAGAGGGCGCTGCCAAGGCAGAAAAATGACTGGGCACATTTGTATGCCTGGAATTCGTATTCTGGGTATTGAAGAGCCCAGTTGGGCTCAGTGGATGCCAATTGGAATATTTCCGGCAATAATGCCCGGCTTAAGACGAGAGCCTCTTGGGCCACAGAAATTGCAGCATCGACCTGGCCCGCTGCACGGAGGTTGGTGGAATGGGTATTCAAGGATGTCAATAACAGTGCCCGATTGTCCGCATGCGGTGTACTTTGGGAGGCAACATAACACCAATAAACCGACTGTTCGCTGGCTTGAACAGCGGACTCATGTCGCAACTGCCACTGGTATCGATCTGAGAGCCGGTTGAGAGCAAAGGCCAGCCGTGGTAGACATCCCGCAAAATTTTCTCCTGACGCCAAGTGGCAAAACACTTGAACCGACAGCACATCCGAGGCTGTTGCTACCGACTGCAAACCCCAACAGGATAGCTCTCCCCCGAGATATAGCAGCATTTCTGTGGCATCCTTCATAGAAAGTGTGGTCGGGTGGTGCTCTATTTGCAACATGACCTCAAGGATTGTCTGAAGGATGTGTGATTCCGATTTGGGCCGTAGGACACCAATTTTCAGGGGCTCTTCCATGGGATCCCAATGGGGTATTTTGGATTGAAAGAGTGCTGATGTGGTGTACTTTTTAAATGCATCAATGAAGCGCATAGCCTGTAGAGAGAGAAACTGTGATTTGATCGATGGGTCCTTTGGGGAGTGAGTAAGTATCTATTGCCAATAAACGAGATGGGAACCTACTGAAGCGACTATTTCCATTGTGTGGTTCATTGCATCATGTCCAAATTGAGTCTGGACTAATACACGAGCCATCATTTCTTCAAGACGCTGTGACTTCTCGATTCGAGCAGCAGAAAATGCCTTTACACTCCATTAATCACAGACCTTTTCTGGGATGGAGCACGCTCACCGTAAATTGGATGTAGCATTTTTTGACATGCTTGTTTAAATGTTTGACTTGAGCCTCGACATCTTCGTGCTCTAACCAGCCTTTGATTTGAGACTGCAGGCTTTGAAAGCCTGAGCGAGGCTCTGGGGCAGAAATCTTCTGGGCGACAGAAAGCACATGGAGCATGTCTCTGAGAGAAAGCTCTGGGTTCACGTATGGACTGATTTCAAGCATAATCTACTCACACCTTGAGATTTCCGAGGGCGTCTAACAATTCCTGTGCCTGGAAACTATCTTCATGACCTCGCGAAAGGTTGGCCAGCTGTGCCAGCGTGCCCAGAGTATCATCGACGACTTCCCGTATGCGTCTTCGATCCTCTCCAACCTAACGTCTTTCGGCAGGTGCAAATGAATTCTCCAGCGGTAGACGCACCTTTTCTATGGAGCGCTTGATGTTCTGTCCGACATCAATGAGGTCTTTCATAAAGGTTGCGAGCGTGATGATAGTCGTGGTGATGGTAATGGGGTCTGCCATAGTGCATGAAGACATAGCTAGGGAGAGATGGTGGAGGTACAGGAGGAAGGAGGAGACAGTGTTAACCGCATGTCACCGCCGAAGAAGCGCCTTTAAAAATAGTCCATGTCAGTGCAGTGATGGCTCATGCAGGTGCCAGTACAGTATTTGGGGCAGTGGGTGTCGGAGGTGAACAAAAAGACATTTGCGGATTTGCGCGGGCGACATTGTTGAGGGTAAACCACTTGAGTTAAGTCGTAGACGGCAAAATGTCGCCCTCCATATATAACGAACTTGAACGGCGGCGAAATGGAGTCACCAACGAAACACCAGAAGAAAGCAGTGCCAAACGACGAGAAGATAAGGCGCGAGCATTTTCAAGGATGCATATAACGATTTTTTTTTCGTTTTGTAGATTAGACGGGATCTACATCTGCACCGCCACCTGAATGCCAGAAGAGTCAGCATGACAACAGGGTACAACGACTCACCCTACACCACCAAACGTCAGTAATGTCTGGGTGAGATTGAGTCCGTTGTCAGTCCACAAGAATGATCAAGTGTCACAACAACAACCTCTGATGTTGAGACGAGATCCCATTCCAGAATTGTTTGATGGCTTTTTGAGACACAGTTGCAAGGATATCCCAGCTAATATCTGAGCAATATCTAGACCTTCATTGGTACGGCCCATTGACTCAAGGCCAAAGAGACATCTCATACATGTCGCATTATGATCGGGGCAATGCTTGGTAGCGCGCTCCATTTATCCCTCGAGTAATAGTGGAAACCGATGTATTGCAATAAATGATTGAATAATAAATATATTATGGGTGCCGTACTCTCAGCGCAAACCCCTTCATGGAAGTCCGTATCCTGGGGCGGAAGTCAAAGTGCAGGCGGGTGCGGGCAGATAGACGGTGTCATCACATTGGATGGGTGGATGTGAAGTGTCCGAGGAGTTGGACGACAGGACCTGGCGGCTATACATGTATGAGTATCTACTTAGGATGACAGTGAGGACACTCACAATGATCCATGCATCTCGCGTCAGATCCTCAAGCATCGCCATTCCAAGTTGCGAGGCGAGGAGCAAGATAGCTAGGAAGGAAATCGTCAGCAACGAGCAGAAGAGTACATAAATGACTCACCTCGACGTGAAGGAATATCTTCGAAGGACCTATGCAGAAATCAGTACGTTGGGTTGGGTATAAGTATGGAGGAGCCACAGGCGGCAGAGTACACCACAAGGCGCTGAGGGGCGGAAACAACGGTAATGAAAGGAAGAGGCCACAGGCGGCAGGAATGCGACACAGCGCAAGGAAGGATAAAAGTGATATGTAAATTTCGAAACTTGAGGCGTTTGAGACAGAGGGCTTGAGGCGGGCTTGAAGCGGCGGAGGGCTTGCGGAGGCGGGGGCGGAGGGCTTGAGAATACGAGGACAGAGGGCTCAGAGGATGCCGGGCTTGGAACAGAGAGGAGGAACATAAAAGGGAGGAGGATGATGAGGGAGGCTAAAGACGAAGCGATGACATTGATACGAACCAAATATGTTCATCACGCGGTGCGCGCACGGACCTCCAGCGGAGTCTGAAATGGACTTGGACAATTTTGAAGATTCTGGTGAAAACCAAGAGACCTTGGAGAGGAATATTGGCTAGTGCTTTCCATGATATTGTCAAGATAATGAGCCAGAACATTTCTTCTATATTTGACACGAATATCTGACTGACATTGGCATAATCTCACCACAAGCTCTGGAATCCAGATGCCGACGGAACATTGAAATTACCTAGCTCTGACATCCATCTTTGATCTCTCCGGAACAATCGTCTTCAATCTCAAATCCAGATTTTGGCTGGTTGGTGGTGTAACCCACCACCCACCATGGCCGGGTTCCCCGGCTCAGCGATATGTTCCCAGTGCAGCAAGTCCGTCTATGTGGCGGAGCAGACGATGGAGCCCGGGCGGAAGGTGTGTTTAATTACTTCGATTGAAGGCCAGCACTTATATTGGTGTGTAGTTTATCATAAGGTGCGTCTGCGTGCGGGGGGATGGGTAGTAGCGAGATTCTGACAATGTGTAGCTGTGTCTATCGTGCATGACGTACAAGAAGCGGCTCGACTCGTTTATGCTGCCGGAGCATGATCAGAAGGTGCGCTTTTTTATTCTGCTGCTAATATATTACTGAATGTGCTTTGCCAACAGCCATACTGGTGATTCGCCTTTTCTTGTAGTGGTAGAAATGGATAGTAATACTGACGACCCCCGCAGCAAATCGTGCCACGCGAAGAACTTTGGGACGCACAACGCGAACCGCGCGAACACGGACCCGCTGCTCAGCAGCCCCACCCGGCGGCGCACGGACGACGATGCGAATGTGGCGTCGCCCGTGGGCGATGGCGAGTCAGCCGCGACGGGCATTCCTGCGCACGCGGGGCGCTTCGGTGTCGCGGCACTCTCGCGCACGGTGCCGCTCGAGCCCGCGCGCACTGCGGGCGGTGACGGTGACGACCCTGAGTTCGACTTTCTGCGCCAGGACCCGGCGGCGCACGATGAGCGCCTGACGCCGAGCAAGGCGACGCGCCCGATTGCGGAGCGTTACGCGACCGCCGCTGCGGTGCAGCGCCGGCACATGACGGGGGATGACTCGTACTTGAGCAGCGGCGACGGCAACCCGACGCACAAGCCGATACCGCGCAGCCTGACGGGGGGCAGCCCGCGGCGGTATGGCGAGTGTGTAAGGTGCGTCTGTCTGTTCTGAGATTCTATGGGCGGCCGTCCTTTAATTGAGGCTTTCGTTATTTGCAGGTTCCCTTTCCCCCCCTTCCCAGATTGCATTAGTACTCAGTTGCCTGACTTGCCTCCACCGTGACCAACACGAGCACGAGCTAGTCCAGCACAAACTCCATCTCTTCCACACCGCCACTGACACCTCCTCGGCCACCCCGCCACCGGAGACGTCGATGTCTCCCACCGATCCCACCATCCCATTAACCGCGCTAAGCAACATCGCCGACACCTCAATACCCTTTCCCGCCGCGACCAGTCTCCAGCCATCATCGCCTCGCCTCTTGCGCCACGCTCGCTGTCGTCTCCTACTGCTGCTCGCCGCGCCCCGCTCCTCTTCCACCCCAGGGCATCCTCCTCCACCCCCTTTGCGCTCTCTGCCCCCAAAGCACACCCCGCCACTCGACGCGGAACAGGGGCGCACAGATCTCGAGTCCGAGGTCGAGGATTTGCGCAGAAAGGTTCGTCTTTATATAGTCTAGATCCCTAATTGCGGGCGTTCAGGTCGCGCGGCTGGAGGCGGAGCGCATGGTCGCAGGGCTGCCGCCCAGCCTCGACGACTCGGCGGGGGCGGCGCGCGCGTATGTGCTCGAGGAGAAGGACGAGGCGGCCGCGCGCGCCTATACGGCGGGGCCGGCGACGATGGGCGAGCTCAAGGGCGATGGCGTGCGCGATCCGCAGCGGCATAACCACGCACCGAGCGAGATGGGGCCGCCGCCGCTATAGTACGAGGGGTAATGTATTTTTTTTTGGTCGGCGGGACATTTTTCGGTTTCTTGGGTTGGAGATGGCACGACGGGGGGTGAGCGGGAGGAGGGTATACCACACACATAGGCTCATCTAGCACTCACTCATCGACACTATTATAATCGCTCTTGGCTCTGGCTTCGTTCGCGATTCATGTCTAATAAAAATGGCACTCCGGGCACTTGCTGCTTTTGGGAGCTTTACATATGCCGTGGCCTTGCACTCGCAACTCGCTTTTATAGCATTCCTCAAGCCGTCGCATGAAGCAAAACAATGTACTTGAACAAA